>JAUPMF010052121.1:2078-13094 GCA_031471435.1 Stomphia didemon | reverse complement strand
TGATTGAAGGATAAAAATATCGGTAGCAGATAAATGACCACAAAAAACACTTTCATCAGACACTCTCCGCATTAAATATCCTGGGGAGAGGAGGGGAGGGGAAGGTATATATTTTGACAATAAAATCTTTCCCCACCCTCCAAGGTACCACATTCATTCATGCGTAGACTATCGTTCCCAATTACCATATACACCTTAATTAAAATAATTACCATATACACCTTAATTAAAAATACAAAAAAAAGTTAACAAGTTTTGAAGGCTTTCCTCACCTAAAATCCTTTCTAACATGTCCTGGCTGTTCGCAATGATGATAATAAATAGAACTGCAATGCAGGTAATCCAGATGAAACACTTCCTCCATCTTAACATCGCTACTAGTTCACCACCACGAAACTGCAACTGATCAAGAACAACATAAAGTAAGTTACATTGACCTGAAGAGCTCGTGCGTTGGCTTAAGTTTACACAATTAATTCATAGAAACATCATAAAAAGTGTAAACTATTTTTGGTTGGAGAAAGAATGCAACTTACGGGAGTGAAGAGTTGTTAGAAGTTGGTTTACCTGGAAGCCATTTTGTCTGCCATTGTAACTGAAATTTCTCGTCTATATATACGATGTCTCCGTTATCTAGTTATCCATGTTGGATTATCTAAGTGTTACAGGTCATTCTGTCTTGTCAAATTTGGCTAGGATCGTTTTTGAGTGAAAATTGAACCCTTGAGAGTGAGATCCGTTATCTGCGTGACCATGTCACGCGCGTCACGTAATAACATAACGAGTTGATTTCATAATATTTGCATGTTATCAGAACGAGGTTAGGGAGATTACGTAATTTTTTTAGGTGAAATAAAATACAAAACGGAAAAATAAGAAAAAAACTAGACAGATGAATTTAGAAAATTATTTTGGAAATTTACAAAATATGATGACGTTGTTGACAAGTGGGACGATGATAATGATGATGGTTGATGATGATGATGATGATGATAATGATGGTCATAAATATAAAAGCGACATTGACTGGAACAGAAAAATCTTTTAGTAAAAAAATAATAATCTAAAAAAAAAAAAGAAAAAAAAAAAAAGAAATATGAAAAAATCGTGAAAACTGTTGTTTAAATATTAAAACTAATTTCAGATAATCAAATATTTTCATTTCAATATAAGGCAAATTTCATGGGACTCTAGTCTTTATCTCTGTAATAAGTTTTCTAATCACAACAATTCGCTACGTAAAGTCATCAAAACTGACGAAAACAAAGATTTATTGACAGACATTTTCATCTGTATCTAATGCATCAAAGTGTATATATCTTGTTGTTCTACGGAGCCAAAATTGAAGGTAATTAATAATTATCAAACGAACATGTGAACACTGAACACGATCACTTCTTTGATCGAACTAATTGAAATGCTAAGAACATTCACAGGTGCCAACAATACCAGTATTGGCAAACTCCCAAGTACAAAAAAACTGAAACCTTTGATTGCGGGTACCAAATCTTATATTCAAAAGTCGAACTAATAAACTTTGTTTCTTCAATTTGAATGGAGAAGATTGGGGATCTATTTCTCTTCGAGATGTTTTGAATAACGAACAACTTCTGAATGGAATTTAGTATATAAACTTGAGCAGTTGATTCAGGAATTAAGCTGTATGATTTTGAGAGGTTCTCGTGACTTGCCCTGGGTTTATATGATCTGAAGCAGCTGTTAAATATGTTTTTCTTAGAGCAATATGAACTGGTCTGTGCAAAGACTATATCCAACTCTTTGTTTGAACTCATTGTCACTTACAAGACAATAGGCAGAGTTTTTTGTTGTCGAGTTCAGACTTGTTCACAATGGCGCAGAAAAATTTCTACAAGTCGTAAAGACGACACAGTGAACTTTTTGTCAAAGTGAGCTTTTTAAGAGCGCCATGTGACAATGAACCTCACAGTGAAAGCCACCTCTATGTCAGACATTAAACACAGACTGGACTTGTTTGTTTGGATTTTGTTATGTTGCTTTTTGACACTTCCATACGTGCACTATATAGGCACGAAGCTGTTTACAAGTCATACACTGTGTATTAAAAAATGACTTTCAATTCAATCGATTTAGCCTACAAAAATAACACAGGTTATGAAAGAAACGTTGAGTATAAATCTCAATACCAACAGCATTCCGAATCAAGGTGAAATTGTGTTGTCCATGCTTTCTTCTGAGTAAGTTAGATCACGTAAGTTGAGGGAAATAGTTGTAGTCGTATACTGAAAAAGTTAATTCACTGCTATCCTTTTGTTAGAGTCTGAATCAAAAAAGTAGTAACAGGTCATTAAGTTCAAAACAAAGGCAAAGTTATACGTAAAGAAGTGTACGTATAAAACATGTACTCGCAAAGGAAAACCGTGTCACCAGTTCATCTTATGTGCGTGATCGTATCCTACGAACTATAAAGCAAATTTCCCTCTAATTAGCCAGAACAAAACAGGCTTTGAAGCAACTTCCGATCAGGCAATACCCCATTGGCTTAAAACACCAGCAAGGCAGATATTAGCTGCACAACCACGCGACTCAACTGAATCCGTCGCAATGAACGCAAAACGAATGTACGAAATCTCAAGAAATGGTGTGATTTTCAAAATGGCGCGCCGGACAAGAGCGGCTTGGTTTGCGTCGGTTAGAGTCGGGTGTTTGCCGTTGTTGCTATAAACGTGAGCCGGCGCTCACAACTCGGAGATGCATTTGTTTACAGAGCACGCGCAGATTCCCCCCAGTGTCAATATCGCGATCAAGCCATTGTTGTGTTGACAAGTGACTGTGACAGCACGCGTGCGACGCTTAAGATTGCTTACATTGAACAAAAGAAGGCAACGAAGCGCAGGACGGGTAACCAACAAGTGCGGGAAAAAACGTAGCTCTCTTCAGCTGTGCCGACCATTTAGCCGAGATGACAAAAGGAGAAGAAGCCAGCCCTTGTGATACAACCGAGCTCTGCAGAGTAGAGTGCGAGGGGAAAGATAAAGACCACAATGAGACCTCTAGGTACCGAAAATGGGCCTTGCTTGACCGGAGTCGACGCCTCAAGGCCAGTGCACGGGAGAGAAAACGTAGACATGTGCTGAACAACGCGCTGGAGTTGCTGAGGAAGAAAGTGCCGTGCGTCGATCAGAACCCGCAGAAACTGTCCAAGATCGAAGTCCTGCGACTGGCTATAGACTACATAGCGATGCTTAGCTGTTACTTAAACAGTTCGCCGGCAGCTGGGTGTGTGGGTCAACCGGGAATGGCAGCACTAGGCGCGCAAGCTGCGTCCATGTTTTTCAGCGACCAGAGTATGAGTTTCAGTAGTACAACGAACGCTTTTTTCACGACCATACCAAAAACTGAGCCAAGTTCAAAGTCTGCGCTCGACGAATGCACGAAGAAAGTAAGTGTCTGATTCGAGCTCCAAGTAGAACTAATTAAAACAGTGATATAAAATGGAGTTTTTTGTTTATCTGATGCGGGTAGAACAGATGTTCCTGACGCAGCGCTCTGGTTAGAGTATGCGAGCCTCATTGATTCGAAAAAGGAACAGTTGGTACACTTCGCGCAGATGGCAGAGCGAAGAGAGAAAAACCCAACTGTCATTACTGCCACGTGTGTGCGTTCGATCAAAGTTTATCTGGCTAACGCGACCCTTTTCTTCCTCTCCGACAGGTAGCTGAACATTACGGGATTCAAAGATCGGAACTAGATGTTTACCTTCGAGGTTATCAGGAACAATGTTAGTATAGAGCAAGTCGAACTTGGCGTAATCAAACCACGGATTTTTGATTAATAATTTGTACTTTGTGTAAATAGTCTGCGGATGTTCGATGAATATCGATTCAATAATAGCTTGGAAAGATGTGATATTTGTTGCATCCGGTTATAAAATAGTTAATGAAGTAACAAGAAATAGAGTTGTTATTGTAAAGAATGATTTGCTTGAAGGAGATTTTGTTCTAAAAGTCAAGACTTAATGCTTGCTTTCTATAAAATATGTGTCCCATATTGGGAATTATTGTGAATAAGAGTGTCAAAACTACAATACTTTTCCAATGTACAGCTGAGAACAATTCTAAATAATATATGATGAACTAAATAAAACAATTACTGAAGCATGGCCGTCGTCTGATACTTTCTGCTTTCAGAATTCACTGGGAAATACTGCTCGATTCGAAGTCGGCCAGTGAATCGTTTGTTCGCGTCAGGACTTTAATTGTTTAGATTGTAATGCTCTATCTGATGTGGACTTCAAAACAGCCCATGAGATGTTGCGGTTGAGATACGAGTACCCTATTCCAAGTCACATACAAAATCAGAAAAACGCCGCGTCTTTAGATCGATCCAGCTGTCTTATTCAATACAAATATCACTTTCACTGACTCCCGTATGAAAAACAACAAACTTTACGAAACTTTCACGGGGAAAAGAAGTTGGAACTGGAGGTTGTGTTCGTTAACTGTGGTCAGATTAGCTCGAAATCTTCGCTAATCTCGGAGAGATTTTGAGGTTTTTCGTCGACTTAATGGCCAGTTATTCAGAATAGCGTCCACTAATCTAAACCCTTAAATCATGTCAATTAGGCCATGTGGACGTCTGAAGGAAAATTGACGTCACGGACAAAAATAAAATGAAAACGAGAAAAAGTAGAAAGACTAGTGGAAGACTCTGCAAGAAAAACCGAGTGAAAAAAGCTACAAGACGGAGAAGAAGGGTTTGCCATAACATAAACAAATGGGTCTCAAAGTTCACCAAACAAAAGAAAAACCGGTAGATTTTTGGCGTGATCTTAAGAGTTCAGTATTTCAGCTTTAACGACAAGAAAGTACAGTAATTGTCAAAGTTAAACTTAGATGTATGAGGATTATAGAAACCTAGAAGAAAACTTAAAAGTAACTGTCAAGAATCTTACGCTTTTGGGAAAGGCAGTTTGTGCGGTGTTTGTTTGTGATTGTGGGGTGATTGTATCAACGGTTTCTCTAGCACGTGGTTACTTTTGGCGGTCCGCTTGTAAACAATAGGCTTCTTGAAGATGGTAATAGCAATAATTACAGTGTTTCTAGGCAACCACGATGAAAAAAGCTTGGCTGAGTATAAACTAATCAATTTGGGACGGAAAACAACGAGGCGTTGGTGAAAGAAAGCTGTGCGAAAAGATATTTGTTGTTCGTTGTGTGGAATCATTTCAGTGCAGTCGCGAGTTCGCAATGAGTTTCACAGGTACTCGTTTATAATCTTTCTATGTGAACGAGTTAAACTAAACGGCATTCAGAGCGTTGCACGTGTAGGGACAACAGCTCGGTTAAACAAAAACTTAACACTTATGAGTGAACTCGTACAAATCAGTCAATTCTTATCAGTCATAATTTAAACCCTTTTGTTTCTAAACACAATCAAAGTCACTCAATAATTTTGGGCCAAATACAAATACTAAACATTGCTTTTTTAGTAAAAATAGGTTTGCTCAATCCTACAACTAAAACAGTTTCTCTTGTGTAAAAACTCGGCATAAAACTGCAGAAAGAATATCAGAATTAGTCTCAGTACTAGAACAACAAGAAACAAACTATTCTTCTCACCAACGCAATACATCCAATCAATCACTTCAATGAAAATCTTTTTCGTTCTTATAAAATTTATTCATCTCGCTAACATTCAGAATATGATGAAACAAAAACCTTAGCCGCAAAACATTATCTTTGTTTTCAAAAAGAACACAGGCGCCATAAAAGATGTGTGACAAGTTATCAAGAAAAACTGTTTTAAACTTCAAAACAAAAACGGTTTTGATTAATGTCGTCTAACAACTTGGCAAAGTTTCACTTTTGTGCTTGACGTAATTAACTTTTCCAACAATAGTCGGGATCAAAACAAGTTGGACAATTATTAGCGAGTCATTACGGGGTAATAATTGACAAGAACTCCAAAGAGTGCTACAATTCGTGTAAAGTTGTTATTCTCTCGTGAAAAAAAAAGGTGTATGAAAAAACACGTAGAAAGTTTGTAACTTTGTGAGTTTGAAAATTTTAAACATATTTATGTATATATGAAAAGCGTTGTCGGTGTATGAGTGAGTTATAGACGATATTTGGAAGCACATAATATTTCTTTAGAAATTCATCGTTTGAATAATAAACTACCATTGCTTTGTAAATCATCACAAGAAATTCTTACTATATTTATTGAAAAATATAGTCTTCAAATGTACCCGTAGAAAAAAAAGGGTCAACACTCAATCTATACAAACATTGGTTACATTTGTTGTACATTTTTTGGTGCGTGTACTGATCAAATATATTGATACGGGTCTTTTACAAACAGTCCTGTGAATCGGATTTAAGTTGGTTTTCATTCAAGTTTTATTTCAAAAATTAGAGGAAACCCATTTCAAGTATCGACTGCTTTGCTCGATTGAAAAATGGCGGGAATTCATTCAGTTCTTATCACTGCGTCTTTTTCTTCTTCCAGTGTTGTAATGTCTTTAGATGGGAACCATTAGCTCAATCCCATTGGTTCAATGAACCACCAGTTTTAAGAGTGCCGGCTTTTCACAGGATTCAGTGGTTTTTCAACACCCACGAGGAGTTTGCCGTGGGCGGGAAACCATTATCACGAAAGTCTCAACCACAACTATACTTTAGAAAAGTCATAAGAAAGCGATTTCCTGAGCTTGAAAGGATTCTTTAAAAACCTTCTCGGTCGGCATCTCACTCAAAAACTATGTGTTAACGTGTGTGTAAACATAAATGAAAAGAATTATTTATGGCAGGGAACTTAGGCTAATTTTAAAACACAAAAAAAAACGACTCGGAATCACTCATGGAGTATTTGATACGATACGGGCGAATGAGTTAAAACCCGTGAGAAAGACTGCATTATGTAAACTAAAACAATGGCA
This sequence comes from Stomphia didemon, assembly GCA_031471435.1. Classification (NCBI taxonomy): domain Eukaryota; kingdom Metazoa; phylum Cnidaria; class Anthozoa; order Actiniaria; family Actinostolidae; genus Stomphia; species Stomphia didemon. The sequence continues at coordinate 6,175 of JAUPMF010052121.1, read as the reverse complement.
GTTCGACCATAGTGAAAACTGGTTCTTAAATTACAAATCGTTTACAAAATTACAAATTGTCAAATCGTTTTGAGAATCACGGAAAGTTCAAGAACTTCAACCAGAAGCAAAAATTCGTGACACTAAAAGGGCTTCCACTCGGCGCGCGCGTGCCATGAAAAAACTTAAAAAGGCGGGAAAAAGTGTTTTTAGAAAGCTGAAGTTTTTTCAATTGATAACCCTCAGAATAAAGCCACCTGTTTGGAACTGGCCAAGGAATCATTATGATAATTATGACAAAAAAAAAACGTACTACAATATAATAATTATCGTCTTTCTGTACTCAGACTATTTTCGTCAAAACACTGCTATTTTAAGAATTAAAGTAATTTCTAACTAATAGCTTTCCCACACTTTATTTGAACACAATTTAAAAGAAAATCTCAGTTGTGAAATACAAGCACAAACACCAGCTGGTATATGCCAGCTTTATTTACAAGGCATCGGCGAGTTGACGTCATTTCCATTACTTCACTGGCCGTTCAGACGGTGCTTTTATGGGATCAACTAAGAATTAGTAAGTAGCTCAGTCTGCAACCGCAAACCAATTTTTTTCTCAGAATTCATTCATGGATTTGAAATAATTTTGACCGACACATCAACTAGGAACAAACAATACTTGTGGTAATGTGTACAGTCAGAACTACTATAAAAACGTATTTGACATCCTGAAGTTATTGAAATCAGTTTAATGACGACTGGAAGACTTTTTCTCACACATTATTTACGGTGCTTTCGATCAAAATGCAATATTATCAAGACATTACTTTGCACTTCCGATATCATCACAGTCCGCGTTTTTCCCGCCAAAATGTTTTTCATCGTACATTTTCGACCAGAGACAATCAAGTATACGTCGGCGTTTTTAAAATAAAGCATATTTCAGTGTGGAAAATAGTGTGGAATTCAGTGCTAATGCATTATCGTGACCAACAATGACAGACTAGTTTGCACACGAGACAGCTAAATATTTGTTCCTTTGCACAAAGTCTAGTTGTGCAAGAAAATATACCACCAGAACTGTCAGCCGAACTGTTCCGGAGGCATTCTTCCTTAACACTAGACCACCAACTCCATCTCTCAAAGTCTACTGATATCACGCCCACGAAAGTATGATACCAGTGAGGTATTTACGTGTGGCAATACTTGAACCGACCCAGCTGCTCTGTAGGTACCTGTTATATAAGTGACTTTAGTGTGTGTGTTGGGGGTGTACACCCCCCTTAAATCCGAAATTTGCCCTTTGTCCTATGCCCTTTTTCTGGTTTTGGTGCCCTTTTATTACTAACATCCCCCCCCCCCTAAATTCTAGCACCCCCCCTAAAAAAAGAAAGTGAATTCCACCACAAACCGTGCCAAACTAACTCCTTTGAATGGACATACGAGAGGGATACGTTAAAATCGTGGAAAAAACACCACTGACAAAAAATGAACAAAACTTTCGAAAAAACAACCTTGTAAAAATAGAAATTTTGACAAATAGAAACCTCAAATTCTGCGCATGTCTCAATGCAGGGTTGCTTTTGATTTACTATCTGGAAGAGTTCGCAGGCTCGAAACCCCTTGATTTAATCGGGGGGGGGGGGGGGGGGGGGGGGGGAGGGATCTGGGTTTGTATGTAAAGGGGGGGTTAGGAAATCACATTGAGATTACGTCTTATAAATTATTTAATGCAAACCAAACAAGATAGAACCATCACTCAATTCCCATGATGCACTTGAGCTGTCATCCACATAGAACAGGAACGTTGATTGGTTGTTTTTTCGGTGTGGAGTTGTATCCAACCCGGCTGTATTTCGCGTGGCGTAGCAACCATGGTCACGTGGAAAGCGACATCATAGGTAAATGGAACTCTTTGTTGTCGAAGATGATTGGACGACGCGACGGCTTTCCCGGTTTGGTTGGCTTATAAACTGGTTAAGGGTGTTGGTCAACCTTAGGATACAAATAAAACAACTAGATTTGAACCTGTATACACCGACCACTAACACGATACGACCATAGATAAACTAGATTTGAACCTGTATACCCCGACCACTAACACGATACGACCATGTGGACGTGAGCTGAGAGTCGATCAACGGATTGACCACGTGGTCTTAAATCTGTTCAATTTGACTGTCATATAGCCGATCAACCATTTTACAGTGACCAAAATACAACACAGAACCCTTCAGCAGCTATCATGGAAAAGACCTCATACGACAAAGACAATAATTCAATTTCATTTCGAATGAAAATCTATGAGCGGTTGCGGGACATGAAACTGTGAAATACTCACTCCCAGACCCAATCACATTTCTAGTCAAGAAACACGGCCAATGAAAGTGTTGAATCCACACTAAATCATGTCCAAATAAATCCCTCGATACATTAAATACAAGCCTCAGCACTAGCTCAGTACGTAAAGGATATTTGTGGAGCAGTTTGAAGAGTCCTGTTCCAACATTCATTGGCATTCCCATGATAATACACTCGCTAACACCTGTAAACCGAAACAAAAAAAAACACATGATTTCCACCAACAACACTAATGACTTTGAACTTATCCGTTCGTCGTATTTCAAAGCGCTTGGATTACCACTAATGGATTCGTCTAGTCTTTGAAAACGCTCAATCACTAAGGCAGCTAGTCCACGAATTATCTAGAAATCACTTTAACATGATAAATAGTTTTCCAAAGATTTTCTGTGGTTTGGTTCGTGAAGATTTTTTCTCCAATAATAAACAATAAGTCTTGAAGAAAAGTTTTCGTCTGTTTCAATATCTTTTAATCGTTTTCGAATGGATTTTACACAAGGAATTAATTGAGTTTGATGAGTTTTAAACCTTAGAGACATTGAATAAACTTCAAAGTGTTTACCAGCAAACTACAAATTTCAAAACGAATGCTAAAAGACATGAACAAAAGGGTTCTATCAAAGTCTAACGAGCAGAATGCTTCTTATGTTTTCTTGAGTGTACCACGCCGCCGGTCAAAGCTTGGGAGATACAGCCGTTTTTAATTATGCTAATTAGGTCAGTGTGGCGGGAAAAACGCGGCGGCCGCGTCTATTATTCTAGAGATTAGCGAACACGTGTTGTGTGGCTTTGAAGTAATAGTCAAATCATTTTAAGTGTATTCTTTTTAATGAACTGAGAAAGCTGGTGGACAATGGTGAATGGGGATAATCGCGTGAAATCTTTATAACGACGAGGTTCGTCAAGATGAAGTCTACGGTCTACTTAGAAGGTCTTAGAAGTCACCGAACAACAAAGCACAGCTGGGGCGAGTGTAAAACTTCAAGTTTAGGAATAAAACAAGGAGGGACGAGCAGTTTCTTTGAGCTAATGCTTCATTTTTGTAAATACGATTTTATAATACACTTTCTTTGCAGATTGTGTTTTCAACGTCTTTCAATAGATTCATATCCCGTGAAGTACTTATGTATCGAAGGTGTTCTAACTAGCTTTTCACTCAAATATAAAGGTAACTTTGTATAGCCAAAATTTCCCCTTTATTGAATGATATTATATTGATTGAAAGCTCGGCTCTTTAAATGGCGACAAAAAAAAGTTTTTCGAACAGAGACAAGCACACCCTTTCTACGAGGCATTGTTTAATGCATTTTATATACAAACTGATTAGGATTTTCTGGAGATAAGACAATTCGCCTGATTATAAAGTTGAAAAAACCTACCAAATTACTATAAAGACTTTTGAAATTTTCAGAAAACGTTAGTTTATTTTATTTGATTTACGGTTTTCTATATTAGTGTTAAACAACCACGTGACACTCAACTGGCTTTATATCACATGATAGAATGACGAAGCCAAGCGAACTCACCGTCGATTGGATCTGTCCTGCCATGGAGAGCCGCCTCGAATAGGTGGTCAGCAGTCTTCTCAAACTACAAATACGAAAATTGTACAAGAGAAGAGAAGATATATTTTGTAAGGTGTTGATGATGATGATTACAATGATGATGACTGTGATGATGATAACAACAGTAATGCTGATGGTGATAATAATGATGATAATGATGATAATGATGGTGATAATAATGATGATGATGAT
>JAUPMF010052120.1:0-27233 GCA_031471435.1 Stomphia didemon | reverse complement strand
AGTTAGTTCAAATACAGCCTTGGAGCGGTTTAGATATCACAGTGTTTTTCATGACTAAATGCGCAACCGCCTTGTGATGACGTTGAGCCGATTCTACCACCCACCGAGACCCACCGCACACGTGTGCACTGCAGCGATTACCTCACGGGATCTTACTCTACCGTTAGTATCAAACAGATCATTTCACTGTTCGCTGAATTAAAAGTTTAATAGAAATATTCCAATGAGATTCGGTAAAAAAATGAATAAAAATAAATAAATGGGATAGAATATCTGGATTAGCAGTCGGTGCCGCAGGGGAGCAGATACTGTACGTCTTGTCACAGAGTCGTTAGACCGTAATACAGTGCTTGTTTACTCACCATCGCGGCATGATCGGGAATTAGCCTTCCAGCGATCGGGTGTCAATGTGTGTCGAAGTGTCGGTTTTTTAGACGCACAAGTGCCGAGTATCGCAAACACGGGGACGGGTGGGTAGGGACGGACATTCGAGCAGCAGATATATGTCCTGTTGTTGTTAGAATTTTAAGATAAAAACAACGTTAAAAAGACCATTGTTTCGCACAAGTGGATGGGCGTATAGGTCCAATGTGTGTTTTATCTTTCTAAGAGTCCTTGTCAAATAATGGCCACGTCCTGCAACGAATGATATGTGAGAGAGATGTCCCGCACATTTAGCACAATGTGTCACAATGTGTCACAAAAACATACGAGCCAGTCAGCCTTGAAATGCACTACTTAATTCATCGAACGAAATCTATCGAATTCTTTGACAATACGATAGTAGACTAACCGCACATCACGAACATTCTAATGGTAAACGAAATCTCTCGTGCACGAGATATAGAACTCAAGTATACATAACTATCAGTTCAACCAGAAACAGGTCTTTTGGCAGGACTTTTATAGTCATACACAGTTTGAAGAGTCAGCCGACACAAAAAGATTAATGTCGTTTGACTTCATCTTTGCTGTCCGGACCAATATCAGAGTGAGCTCAATATCTAGATCTTATGTGGTGAAACTAGCTAAATAGACCCCCAACCCGGCTAGAGAACCCCTGGAATAGAGAAGAGACATCTCCTTCTCGACGTGAACCTCTTGTTGTATCAATGAAGATCATTGTTATGTATCCTTCGTGAGTTTGTAGTTCTTTAGTGTTGGATCATAATGTCAGTGTATTGTGAAAGGCGGTAGAATGTACTGAGGTACTAGTAGTAGTGTTTACGTAGGTGGGTCATCAACCCAAACGAAAGCAATATCCTCAGATCCATTAGCATCTTTTGCAAGACTTTGGTTAACTTTTTAATAATATATGGAAAAACTTCACACTTTCCTTCACCAAATCTAATGAGAAACCGTCAGTATAGAATCTTAATTGAAAGTACTCCATGTTCAGGCCGAGGTGACGTTAATATGATTTACAGCACTTAAACTCAAATTCACACAATTACCATTGCAAAAGATGGCAGAGGCAAATCGTTCAACCATGTGAGCTGGGTGAAAGGAGTTAGAAAAGATAACAAAGGGGAGGAGCAGGCCCTTGTACGCTCTTGAGCGCTTAACAAAAGCATATTGTTAGGAACCCATTAGACAACGATGCACTGAGCAGAGCTCTGAACATGTTTCCCATAACATACTATGCTCTATATTAGAGACGTCGAAATGACACATGTTCTAGAGCAGTATTTAAACGTCTAGGTCTAGAAAGTCCTGGTGTATATTGCTCTATGTGTAGCGCACCCCATTGGTGCGGTTAGCCCCACAGAAAGTATTCGAGTGTGTTCATGAGCGATACGTCCAGCCCTGTCAAACCACTCACACAAATACATCCCAAAATACAGAACCAACTCGAGTAGCCTATTTTACTACATTCCTATTGTTGGTATATGACAACTGAATCGAGTGTCTTAATAACAGCCTTGTCAAGAACGAAATCGTGGCTTCAAGAGGGTCACAAGCTCAAGAATCGCCTCGGGCTAAGTGCCCCCCACCGAAAACCACCCCCCTCAATCGTAGCTTGCTTTCAATCTCCAATAGTTACTTGGCCCTTCGCGATCTAACAGAGAGGGTTTCGTTGTCAGCCAAGGCTAGTTCAGTCTCGTCGTGACTTTGACAATCCGTTCGATGATTGATGAAGTGCTCATGGTGGTCCAACCACGACGTACTTTATCCCATTATTCAAAAATAAAGATTTAATTTGTATGCGGGTAAATTGGATCAATGTGAATGACATGGTAGAGTGAACTCCTTGCCCAAGGCTTTCGTCGTGCATCGATCGGTAGAACTCGACCCAAATGAAGTACAGAATACATCCAGATTTCAACAACATTCACCGGTTAATTCACTTAATGTTCGAGAGTTTTTGTGTAGTGCTTGTTGATAGTTTCACAGTGAGGAAGTAGGATGATGACAAGCCTCTTCGTTTTGTGTAGAGTTCTTTTATCCAGCGTGAAAAGTTTTCTTGAAAAAACGTCGCTCATTGTACAAAACAAACTCTAGAGTTACATCCATCTCTTTTAACTCAGTAGACTTACATCTATCTTTTATTGAATTACATCAAGTGCTTTAGCCGAATTTGCCTCAAGACTCAACTTATTCGCTTCTCTGTTAGACAAGAAATAATACAGGCTGGAAAATAAATATACAGACTAAGATTGTATTTTTGTATTTTCACTTGGTTGCCCAAGCAAGATTTTGTTCGAAAGGCTAACTCACATACTTCTGTCTCTAGTACAGACGTCTAAAATCTGTTCGTATCAATCATCGGATATCTTGAGGCTGAATAGTTTGAGATCATTTCAATCTCTGCCGGCCCGAACTCTGTGCGATTTACGCACCATACCGATAAAGCTGCTCGTTTGGTTGTAGGAAGGAAGTATTATTGTGAAATAACAAGTTCAACAATTTGCTATTTTTTAGTTAACTTTAGAAACCGTGATTATCAGATTTGGAATAAAAGATTTGACATCTTGATTTGAACTGTAAAAAGAACTGTGTTTCCAGACAGAATAGACTATATTTGTTCATTGGAAATTCAAAAGTCGTACATGACAACAGTTTGGTTGTGCGACCGGGTTTAAAAGTGCGAAAACTGGAGTCGTTAATGAGTAAAGGCAACAATTGACCGCAGGTGACTCGATTATATGTGAACAACGTTTACATATTACCCTTCAGCACGGCCATTCTTCAATTATGAAGTACTGTAGATTTTCACTTGCAAAACTGACAAATCATATAAAGGCCAAGAGATAATCTATATAGGTTTACTGCAGAATGTGGATTCAAAAATTGAATAAAAATTATTAATGAAGTGAGTGATGTAGAATATTGAGACTCGCTCTATAGTATATTTAATAGTATTTGCGCGAAAATGTAAGCTAGAAATCTAATTTACTGTGAAAGACCTTGAAACGAACTTGTTAAATGCCGTGAGCTGTCTGAAGAGGACTTTGAAATCTCGCCAAGAAATGAGCAGGTGAAACACAGTTTGAGCATTTGTGTGTGAAGACATTTTAAAAACGTAATATAATCGTTTAACAGGAGCTACAAAAAGTGATTTATTACAAATTATTGTAAAGTTTAAATAGTTGTTTCGTTTTCGAGGTAACTGAGATCTGTTGATGATCTAAGCAGAGCCGATTGAGAGTCGAGCTGCTCGAACTGCTTCGTTCGACAAGGCTTGTCTTTGTAGTATGCTCTTCATTCAGTCGTGCCATAATGTGTACTCAATGGACTTCTTTGTCCCGGTATTGAGCATTCTCCTTTATATTGTACTAAGATTTCGCATTGCACTGCCTTAACACGTAGAGTTCACACTTTTTCGAGGCAAAATCTGAGTAGATCAAATTGACACCTTTGTGTTATGGACCACGGTCCAAAATCCCTTATCTCCCTTCTATAGCTTTCACTAAGGTTTCACCTTTCCAAGTGTTCAAAGGATCTAGCCAAGGTAAAATGTCGACAAACAAAAGACCAGGCTTTGTCTACTTTTGTTCAACGTGGATGTGGATTAGAACAGTATAGTTTGGAGTGATGTTCGAGTCAAGATCCATATCGCACGCAGAGGAAAATAGGAGGAGCGTTGATTAAGACTCCTCTATTCAACAAGCGATGTCTAAACCCTACAATTGTGTTTCTCCTCCTAGTGTGTCCCCGGTACATTCTTAGATATTAACTAGTGTGAGAACCTTTTGCAAGCTAGCAAGAGCAAACGATCCATGGAGACGAGCGACTATCGAACCGTTTTCTGTTTAAAAGTATTTCCGTTGTATCACCGAACAACACTCACGAATTTGAGAATAAAACGAACATTTCTGTAGAGAGATTAAAGTCTTCTTTTACGGAACAATGGTTAAATATCAATGGTATCACTAACTTTTGAGCAAAGCTCGTTGGAAATCAGCTCATCTTCAGAGCTTTAGAAAAAGCAGTTACTTTAGCTTGCAGTTCTGCTAAGTCATCGTATAAAGGGCAATCAAGTAGTACCATTCATCGGGTTTTCCGGTCCTATGTCTCATGTTTTTCTAGCAATGCTCAGAGAGCTTGAAACTTGTTCTGTTATTAAATTAAAGTCTCTGCAGTTATTGAACGTCGAGGCTTTGAAACGAACTTGGTTTATTCAGAAGTATTTACAGTTTCAAATCACACACACCTTGCAAGGAGGTTCATCTTGAAAAGCCTTTCGTGTGTGCCAAATAGAAAGTGGCAGTATAGAGGTGGTTTCGTCGTGGCTAAGTCTCTAAGACCCTAGCAAGTAATATGTACATATATATGCAGCATGGGAAGACATGTACAGCTACTCATAGTATATAAGAAACCTTAAATTAATACTGCTGTATTTAATCATAAAACTCAATGTTCCCTGGCAATTCTGATGGAAGATTTTATAAGGTACTTTTGTCTTTTTAACGGAGATAAATTCTATGTGTTCTATAAGCTATATCACACTACTCTTTAGTTCATCTGTCAAATAACTTGTGAAAGTGTCATTGTATTTTGTCATTGTAGTTTGTTCATCAATGTACCTCTGAAGGCCATACAGTTCTGACTGATCTGTGAGTTCGTGGTGCCAATCGATTCGGCCGCATTCATTTGCGCCGCTGCAGTACTGTTCATGTTTAAGTCTTGTCGAGTTGAAGGTGGCATACCACTCATCGTGCTTGACGGTGACTTGGTCTTCGTGAGTGCCTGGGCATTGCACTTTTTCCATTTCATTCTTCGGTTTTGAAACCAAATCTTGACCTGGCGTTCCGTCAGGTTTAACTGTGTGGCCATCTCGGATCTTCGCTCCTTGGTCAGAAAATGGTTGAAGTGAAATTCTTTCTCCAGTTCCAGAAGCTGCTTTCTTGTATAAGCCGTTCTTTTACGCTTGCCTTCCGTTCGACTGCTCCAAGCGTTAGCTGAGAACAACAACATCAGAAAGAACAAAATTAAAAACGCTCATCAATAACGTTGTCGTAAAAACCATCTGAATGACTAAGTGAGCGTTCACATTACTAAATTAAGTTAAATATTCGGTATTACAGCTATCGACTGCCAAGTACAATTTCCAAATACACAGTTCATATTTTGAATAACTTGTAGGGCTCAATCAAGAACATTATATTGTGTGTTAAATGGATTAGATGGTCTAATAAAAAGGGCTTCAAATGTTAGCCTATTGCAGGATATAATCATTGGTTTTACGGTGCTTGTAGTGATCACGAAAGCACAACAAAGGACTACAGTTCAACCTATATCTAGAGAAGCAAGCCTTACTTGAAGACGCGTTGTGCCACCAGTTCTCCGGAGCCGTGCTCTTCAGCCAGGCGTACTGATGAAACGAGCAGTTTTGGTTCGGTTCCTGAGGAGGGAAGTACGATTGGTGATGTTCCACAGGACTTGCAGCGTTAGTTGGAGTCGGTAACTGTCCATGCTGAAATTGGGGAATAGGTTCTGTATTGTATCCATTTACTTGCGCGTTGTGGCTTGTTTGTGACATTGACATAAAGTTTGGTAATGCATTTTGGTTGTAGTAATTGGGCGATTGCATACGGCACTGAGTGTACGAGAAATCCAACGGGTTCGTGTGCGCTGGCTGGTCCTTATTCTGTAAGCCAGTGCCGAAGTAAGCCGGGTAAGGTTGTGGTGACTGCATAGCTAGCGTACTCATCACTACTGAAGCAAAGCCTTTGAATTAAGGGTATTTATAAATGTCTCTGTCAATATATATAAATAATGTAAAACGCTAGACAAGCGTGACATACGTCACCTGGCCCTGAAATGTCTGGTGTTGGGGCATTATTAGTTATTGAAAGGGCCTCAATTATCCGAAAACCTCTCTGGACCAAAAATTAACATTGAAAAAAAAATATTACATTTGGGTAAAATATATCTAGCAATGGCTTGGAAAATGTTGTATGGATGTTTTGGGGAGGTTTTAGTGTATGATACTCTAGAAGTCCCTCCCTCATTCGAGGGAGAGAGAAGTACTTTTGATTTATGATCCATGGTAAACAATGACAGAAACATGCAATTTTATTTCGAAATAAAAACACAATAGGAAAAGATGCATTTCCGTCAAGAGGCAACTCAAGACTTGCAAGACTTTAAACGAACAAAAAGTAGAATTGATGACACCCCATGGCATGCAATCGCGCCGAGGCAAAGCAGCCCTTAACAAATGCTGCCGTTTGTCAACTTCAAGTGTTTTTTTGCCAAAATATAAAATGCCATCGGGAAGGATCAATAAAAGATGCTATTTTGGCATGAATGGAATAAGTATGCTCTAGATTAGCTCGTCTTGTATGTACTATCGTTCATATGGAATAAAGAAACGGTAATTCGCATCTGTCCCCTAAAGATATTAAAATATTTCAAATCCAGATATTCTAAGCTTGAATGTGTTTGCACAAACTAGGGTTTGTTGGGTGAAAGTCATTCAGAAATCAAAGACTTAGCGTATTTTCTTTTCAAGACTTTTAGAGTCAACAAAGTGAAACAAAGAACGGCTTAAAGAGTTTCCGTAAACCGACTAAGGATTGATATTATCAAAGCTCGAATCAAATGCGAGCAATGGTCCTGATCAAATAGACATTTATACAAGATATCATTACACATCGACTCCTGTGACTGCGATAGGACTAGCACCGCCTACACCGCAGCTCTTTCTCCCAGGAGGGTTGAAGTAACTTAAGGAAAGCCTGTAATCAAAGGCTAAGACCAAAACGATTGTACGAAGGCGTTAACAATGCCTCCCATCCCAAATAAAAACTGTCAACAATATAGCTCTAATGAATGGGGTATTGTGTGTGTGGAGAAGTAAACATTGCCCAAGCTGGTGCAAGTACTCCATTTGCCTTTGTTAGCCATTCATCTTCATTTTACTAAGGTACCAATTATGCTTCTTCGGTTACTAAATACTTCAAATGCCGGAGTTTTGAAAACTGGTGTTTTGCCTTTGTTTCTTCTAGAAAAAGTCAGACGTTTGCGTAAAAATAGTCGATAAGATCAGAGAGAAAAAACTCAAAGGCCAAATAGAATAATGTCCAGTTGTACTCAACTACACATCTCCTTGGTACTGGGAAATACTTTCAAAGCTAAGAGTTCTTCATGGCAACTGCCGAGAGATTGAGACACAGCGGTGCTCGATTGAACTCGTGGGAAGCGGGGGAAACACAGTGGCGATCATGTGTGGCTCGTAGTGTGTTATCTGCACGACCCGCTTCGCATATCTGACAGGTGCTCTTCACTGTCATTATCGAAACCACACCACAACGATGAAACTTATTTTCACGTTCATTTGGATCACAACGGTTCTTCTCAACTAAAACGTCATGAGAAGAATAATGACTATTAGGACGTAGAGTTAAAATGCTTAACGGAGGAAAACTGTTGACTTTTAGGAAAACTTAAACTAAAGTATGTCATACACGACTATTGTGATAATTTTCATAATATCGGTTTCTCCCTGATTGTTATTAGCCTTACAGATTCTCCCCGTGTTTCACATCGTGTGTTTATATGTGGAAATAAAGTACTCTTCAATTGTCTGATGTCATTAGTGTTCGTGTACTTTACTTTTCGATGAGAAAGCGTTTTTGTGTTCAACCACAAAACACACTCGTCACACTTAACGAGAATCAGGAAGTTGGCTCTGCTTACCAAGCACCGAGAAAGGTTTCAAGCCAAGCGAATTCCAATATTCAGCTTGACAATTTGTTGTTCTAATACATTTGGCTTCCGTTCGCCTCTCAACAACTCCTCCCTCCAATTTACCGCAACAATAACATTGACAAATATTTACATATTTATTAGGGAATTAACACTTGGATCTGGTTTACTAATACCCGAGTTACAACTTTATAGGGTTACCGTTCAAATCGAAATCCCAATCTACGAAAACGAAGAAAAGAATGGAGTTAATGCCTTGGGGTTTTCAGTTTTAGAGATTATTGATAAGGATCTCACAGAGGCTGGTCAGTCCTCACCTTGACGCTCCCATACACAGAAGCCTTATCAAGGCTTTTGTTATTCATATGCCATACTATAATGAAATTAGATTCTTTGTTCTCTCGCGTACTCCGATAAGCCGGAGTTTTATTTTCATAGCTCAAGCTTAGACCAGTAAAACTGATATCTGAGCTCTTCAAAAGACAATTCGTTGGAAAACTGAAGATCAGAAATTCGAAACCCTTAAAGTTCTTTGAAATGGGAACACAATCAAATTTAGTGATCGTGCTCAGATGTACTTGTTTGTTCAGTTTTGCTCTCAGAAAGTCCAGATATTGATTCAAGTTTAGGGGTATTCTACTAGCGCTATATAGCGAGGAAATACATAGATCTATTTCCATTAGATGGGTTTGAGCGCTCTTGAATCGCAGATAGGCTATCAAGCGTCCTTTTGTGGTCAGCCACACACCAGTACAGCCATGGTTAAGTGAGTTCCCGTTTCATTACCATCTTATAATTACTCTCAAAATGCTACAATTTTAGCCGAGGTAGAATGTTGACGCAAATGGACATTCTTTTGTGTGCCTATCACTCTAGAAGCATTTACCGCAGCCAAGGCGGTTTATGGTCACTCACAAAGGGTGAATCCAATACTTGATATGCGCCAGAATGTGCTCTAAGAAGCAGTCCGCAACTTAGGGACTTAATCTTAATCCTAAACTAGCTGTGTTGGTGGTTCAGTGGGTCTCCTATCTCGTTCTTATGCTGCGATTTTATCAGTTCGTATTTTTGTTTAGTTCCCTCACTGTAGCTCGGGTTCTGACAAAAACTATCCGTGCTTATAAATGTCATGTCTCTGCCGATGGAGCGTTACTAGCTGTTAGCTACTTCAAAAGTCTACTGTCAACTAACAATGAACTTGCATTCTAGTTATTAATAACAATTCACTAACGACTATCCTAGAAACGGTTGTTTTTGTTGAGTGCTGGTCAATAGATTCGACGTGTTTTTCTTGCAACGTTTTGGTCATTTTCGTAGTCATGGAATTTTATCTATCTAGACCGTAAAAACATGCTCTTATAAGGAAACGAATGGAAAAAATGAGAATAAAAAAATAAAAAAATTTATGAAATGAAAAAATCTTCTATGAAATAAAAATATATAAATCCTCTCGACACATTGAATAGAGTACTGTGTGTTATAGTGTGTGTTATACTGTGTATTAGAGCAGCAAGCTGAGTGACGGTGAGGATATTTTGTTGGTGAGCAACCGTTGAGTCATTGTTGAGTGGGAATACCATAGAGAAACCCCCTTAACGGTTGACTTGAAGTTTCAATTTCAATGCAAGTAACTAATAAATCAAACTCAATTTCATTTGAAAAAGTCTGATTTATTTTCAGTTTTACGATATTCAAGGATATTCCCAGAAAATTCTATTAGGCAACTATAGTAAGGTACAAAGATAATCTAGCTTTAAAAGTTCTGATATCATGACTATTTAATACCGAAATTCGATTTAAAGCCAGGAACCTATTTACTCTTAAGAGTATTCATTGTCGGCAGCCTTTTAAATTGCGAATTATTTACAATTAATCTTGGAAATTATGTTTTATACTTCTAAAAACCTTCCGCAAAAATGTGACCCGAAGGCACCAGTTGGTTTGAGCAGAACTTTTCCGGTAAGAAGTGGGACCATTAGATAGGAAGAGCACAGCTAGTAGATCAATGGGCTGGCTTTTAGTTTATTCAGTGGCTGGCACGTTTGCTCGAGATCGAGTTCAATAGCTTTCACGAGTTCTATTGAATCGAACGTGCTGCCATAGTAACAAATTGGTGACACAAGACGAGTCATAAGGTTTTGAAAACTAAATAACAGTTCCTCGATCGGGTGTCAATTCACAAACCCTTAAAAAATCGCTACCTTTGGAATAGTGAAAGTGATAGTCTATTCTGAATAACAATGAACTTTTTATGAAGTTAGTTTTATTGATTTAAAATTAGTGTTGGTAGCCCGGAGAAGGAATATGTGGTTCGTGTTTATAGGAGTTTTGATGTATAAGAGTCATGTGAACAAAAGGAGAAAAAATAACGTACTTTTGTTTGTTATTTACAATAAAAATGGATTTCTTATAGTACAAGTACAAAGTTAGAACACAGAACTGATTTAATAGCTGATTCAGAAAGAACCAATTAGTTTCTTATATATCCCTGTATATAACACTCAAATGGCTTCTACATGACACTATTCAATTGGTTTCTTATGTATGTTCCTTGACACTCAAATGGCTTCTATGTTTGGCATTCAATTGGTTTCTTATATGTTCCTTTAACACTCAAATGGCTTGCTTCAACATGACATTCAATTGTTTTCTAATGTTCCCTAACACTCAAATGGACGCCGTCTTCCCGACCATGTACGTAGCGCGCCAAGGTTGATCAATGTTTGTTCAACGCCTTAAACAAAGCTTTGCACAAACAGCTCTTCCCTGCCAAGTACTAGTAATGCTGAGCAGATGGGAACATTTCTCAGTGATCTTTTCATAAATGAATAATGCTCTGCGTGAAAGATTTTGAAATGGCTGAAAACGTCGGAACCCAGTGGGATATTTTTAAATGAATATTATTTCAAGTTATTGATCTAAAGCGCGAATGAACTTATGAACTTATTTTGATTTTGATAAATAGATGAAAAGTAACCGTCTTTAGCACTGAGAAAGAAAAACGGGATAACACTTCAAGGGTTTCTATGCACTAAATTGGCTTCCAGAAATTAGTTGATTAAAATATGCAGCCTGAAAAAGCCATCCACTGGTTGTGAGGCGCATTGAGATCTAAAATATTCTATATAGGAACTTCCCATTATTAATATTATAATTGTTATTTTATTAGCCGCTAGGCAAGAAATATGCTAACAATTAATGGACGGGAAGAAGTCCTTTGGTTAAATTGCTTTGTTTCAGAATAGAAACACTTTGAAAAGCTTTTAACGACAATAAACATGTATTTTTTATAACTTTGGGCAAGAATGCCCTGTTAGTCCACACATGTAAGCCTTATTGACGATCACAAACAACTGACACAGGATAAGTTATTATTCCTAAGAGATGTTTTACTATCTTTGACCAATATCAAACATTGCCAATGCAATAATTGCCTCAAGTTCCCCCGACACACGTCCTTTAAGACTGCGACAAGTACTAAGAAAAGCCTATTGTTTTAGGGGGTTTCTCGATTTCAATGCAACTCTGTGATATACGGTATACTTGAACGTCAGAAAGACTAGAGCGAGTAAACGGTATTTTGTAACCGTTACTCTGTTCTGTGAACAATATCAATTTGACTTCATATTAATAGCTGTCCATACTACAGAAGTGTTATTACCCTACACAGTTTGCTTTTCTACATCTGTATCTATCTCAGGCCTGTATTACTTGGGTTGTACTTCGATTGTACCAGCCCACGGGATGCACTCGCCCTCTACAGAAAGGGAAAACAGCCGGCGGTCTCAATGATTACCATACCCTCTAAAGGACTTTTTTGTGCTGTATTATACGGGCTTACTTTTTTCGTTGCATGGGCCCAAACATTAATTGCACTGGCTGGTCTGAGCGAGTTGATCTTTTGGCAAGCGACAAAGCAACATACAGCGAGACTCGAAAAGATCTTAAACAAAGCTAATAGTTATCTTGCCATGATGTCTTTAGTAGCATATATTATTGTCAAATATAATCTATAGACTTTTTGGCTTTCACAAGAATCGAAAAAATCCAAATGAACAGTGACTCTTAGCATGCCAGATGCTCGCAACTCGTATCCTCGCCCGCATACTTGAATACTGATTCACTGTCTTGTCGAGCAAATCTGGCCTTCCGCTTGTTCCAAGTGAAAACCCCGTTCAAAGTTTGAGATTTGCAAAGTTTTGATCGATATTTCTGGAGCAGTCAACTTTGTTTATCTGTTTATTTTGTAAATACACGATGATGTGCACGACCTTTGAAACTGGGAAGTAAAATATGGATTTAAAAAGTAGTAGAAAAGAGGAAATAGTCAGGTGTCTTTATTTTCCCTCCATTCCGATTTTCTTTGATTATCATCTCAAAATCTAATTCAATTACAAACAGACAAGCTAGAATTGCCGCGCTGGATTACTATCTAGTAACATCCTTCGTTTGTAGGGTGTATAAAGCTTTTCCGGTGTGTGAGAAAGATTTGGGGCCTTCCCATCTGTTGCCCGCATAGCCTAACCTTTGATTACTAAAACTCATCTACCAGGCCTTAAAAACCCTTGAACATTGCCGTGACCTGTTATGTCTCAGTGCCGCTACGAAGGGATTTTATCTAAGTAGAGCATCTCAGGTAGGATGTTTGCTTTGAAGAGCCGTTTTGGCGACGGTTTAATTAAAATTGATTCTTAATAGCTTTTTCAGGCCCGTAAGAGCCAATTTTAGACTAGTTTTAAACAAATTTGTTATTCTATGATTTACGGCTTACTATTTAACTCGCATTTACCTTTTCGATGTTTCCGCTCCGAGGGCAATTTCGGCGACATTTTGGTTTGTTTTACGACTCATTACCGGCAGGGAGACTTCCTAAGGGCAAAATTCATCGTTTAGTAAAGAGTTAATACGTGTTATAAAATAAACATCAATCTTTACTGACACAGAATCGCTCGTCTATATTGTCAGATTCGGGTGTTTAACTACTTTTTTAAGTACAAAATTCGTCAGGAGATTTTACAAAGTACTGTCATGGAATTACTGAAAGGTTTTTAAACAAGCGACGTGTGATCTTGGTCGGTCTCGCTCCGGCAGATGTTACGACTGAAAATTAATACTAAAGTGTTTGATCTTATCAGGATAGAATTCAATCTATTCCGAGAAAAGAGAATTATTGCACGACTAAATTAGATTAGAGTATAGCTGAACAAAAAGGAGTGTGACACTGCCATGCGAAACTCAACATTGCTTCGGGCGGATTACCCAAAGATTGCACCTGGCCGCCGATTGAAAAATGGCAATTAAATGATTCAACAAAAAAACGTACGGCTAATAGTTTGATTGCTTTGCCGTATTTCAAAACAGTGTCACGAGCTAAAACCATTTGTAGAGTTTCCACATAAATCCAATTAATTAAATTAGGTTTTATTTGGCTTAGTTTGAAGTCGAAACAAAACTGAAAATTCTAGGAACACAGCGATTGATCATTTTGTTTTCATTGTTTCTATATACCACTATTTCGCTTCGCAAAAAGGCGCAGAAGTTAAAATCAACTGACGTGAAATTAACATTAGAAGTAAACAAGATGGCGGCGCGGGCTCGTTTGTCTATTGGAACATTTCTTCATTTTCATTTATTTCGATTTTCCTGAAGCCGTAAAACCATAAATTTAAGAAAGAAAATGCAAAAGACCAGTCGTCCGGACCGTTTTCTCGTGGTGTGGTAACCAATACGCTGGCCATAGCATTCAAGTATACACGTTTTCTTGTTTGCACTGAGGGAAATTCTAGATTTATGGGTATGTGAGCTTCAACTTACCTGTCAGTTCTAGTTATCTTCGTTCAATCGGATAATCCCTTACCCCATGACTGGTTAAGATTCTTATGTAAACTTCGATTTCCAAGCTTATTTTTTACTCATCAAGATAATTCCGCCATGAATTTGAGCGTTTTTATTAGTTGTAATTCAATATCTGGGAGGTCTTAAATCTTTTCAAATTGGATAAAGCTGAGGGAGTATCGGTGGAAAAACTGATACGTATAGTTTCGAAACAAAAGATAGTAACGTGTTTAGCGCGTTTAGCAAATAATCAAGGAAAATCTACACTTCGAACTACAAAAACTAAATTTAAAGAGTGTGAACAAAAAGGGTTCCATGTTTTATACATCTCACAGGTCTGATAAACACCATTAAAAAATAGTCCTGACGGTCAGTAAAATAAACCGGACATATCCAAATATAAACGGTGGGTTGCAATCAATTCAATCCATTTCTCGTAAAACAATTAGCTACGTTTTAAATATTCAATCGTACTTCCGAAATTTCACTTTTAACTGAGCGCTCTGTGAATAACAAGAGAAAAAATTATTTGGCCTGAAGTTACTTAGAAATTGATCTCCGTTCTCACAAAAAGACCCCGAAACATTGTCACAATTTAGAACTAGTGAAATCTTTTAGCCAAATAAACCACTCAAGTCCTTGAATCCGGAAAGAGTTGCATGGGATAATTTGAAAAGTTGCTTGAGTAGTGCAGCAAGTGTTTCAGCCAGTGTAGACAGATGGATACAATATTTCCGTGTTTCTACTAAAGTGTTCCCAAGGTTTCATTCTAGGACCGAATTCATTGTTGTTTCTTTCTAGTTTCGCCTTTCGCCTATTACTAAACGTGTTCGGGCAATGCAAATTCACTTTTTTTTTTCAGATGGATTTTTCGAGAAAAATACTCGTTTTACTTTGACCAGAAAGCTACACTTTCAAACATGTATTGACGCATGTTTATGTCATGTTGAAAACTTTGTAAGTACCTGTTTCCTCGAACCCTTAACCGATGCCGTGTGCGGAGGATGTGAAAATCCGCGATGTTGAAAGCTGCTGCCTTGGTTCACTCTTACCACCCCATTCACGAATACAAACCCAAAATCCACATCACCTTACAGTCACTCGCTTTTATGTGAAACATTAACCAAGATCGTTATTTTCTTCTTGACTAATTTCATCAGAAATAGCAGTTTTAAGAGAATTTACTGCAATTACAGCGTTATTATTGCCCGTTTTATTAACCTATAAAACACCATCTATAGACAGGCGATCGTAGACAACGACTGCAGTAGATGTTCAGTTTCTTCAATTAGAGTCAACTGGATGGCATATTTGAAATACATTTCAGAGCAATTTTACTTTTAATAGGTTAAGGCGAGGGTCGTTTTCGACTAAAATGGATGTGTTTGTCGAATCTAAACGAGAAAAGACACATTAACTGAAAAATTACGTTTATTTTACCAATTACACGTCAGGCCATAAAACTTTAAGAACCATAGTTTTATATTGATAAGTTTCCACAACTGAATTCGTTAAATATCAAAACACATACTGAACGGCGTCGGATTTAAAGAAAGAGGGAAATACAATAAATTTATTCAGTCTTGAGAAAAGGTACTCACACAGTAAGATAGTTCTCCGAAGTGGAATTACTTTGATATAACATAGACTATAGTCTCCCTAATAAAATATAAAACTAAATTTCCATTATTCTACACGCATTTTATATATATTTTTAAATAGATAAATCAATAGATTAATATAAAGTATATATTTTATATTTTTATAACTATACAAATGTATTATTTTCTTTTATTATTTGTTATACACGATCCTACAAGCTTGAGCTTCAAACACTCAAAAATAGAAAATAAAATAAAAAAAATAAAAAAACTGGACTGCATCGATGAGAAAGGAAGACTCGTTGTCTAGCTAAGTTATGGACATGACATCTCTCTAGTTAAGTATACGATGGAGTAGCACTTCGTAGATATCATAGAATGTACAACTGAATTACTAACACTGGTTAATGTAGCTCACGGATAGTTGAAACTCCAGTGTCCACTATCAAGTAAGTATCATCTAAGTTCAATTAAATGCATTGGAAACATCAACATAGACAAAATTGGTCGTTAGTAGGACTCGTGTGTGCACACATTGGATGCGTGCGATTGTTACCATTAACTCTCTATGGGTACATTTACATAAGGGCGGGGTCGTGTCTCATTTTTAGGTATATTTTATATTATTTGGTAGAGCATTGCACTCTGTATCGCAAAGGTCATGCATAGTCAATGATTTTGTATTTTCTTTTTCCAATTGTAATAAAATTGAAAATTGAATACTTAGTTGCACACTCACTGTGACAATCACCAGCATATCTACGTATATATTAAAGCCTTTTATCATTTCGGGTTCATTTTAGCTATCATATTAGGCTATGGCTTGACCGAATCGCCCGGCGTGATCGCGCTAAATCTAGGAGAATAGTGCCATATAACCAATCGCTCATATTTTTGTCGCCTATTACGTGGACAATTATATGATTATATACGCATCAGTAGAAGAGGTATTTACATGTACGCACTGTATAGTCATGTACCGACAGTCATTCCTGAACATATTTCATAGTTTCATAATGATAACAAATAACGTTATTCGTAATTAACGCAGATTAGTTCCAGTTGACGGAAAAATTAAACGTTTCCTTTAGAATGACACGAGTCGGAAACTGCCATGCTCTTGAATGAGCAACGTACTACAACGTCGATGTCCAGGAAACGGGATGTGAAAAAAAAATACAAGAAAAATTTAACGACTTTAAACTAGTGATAACTGACACAACTTTTGTAAATTCCAATCAACATTTCAACGTATTTGTACATATATCAGGATATGTTTCGTCAAACAGTATACAAGAGTTGTACAGTTTTTTGAATGTCACTAATAAAGTTTCTTCCTTTGTCTAAATACTTGAAGTGTTTTTCCTCCGTATCGTTATCCATTTAACCACTTCTCTCCAGTCTCCTGATAGGAAACACTCAGTCAGGGGACGGTCTAATTACGCCGCCGGGTACTGCAGTCAATATCGAGCCAGCCCAATCCAAGCAGAGAAACACTCGATGTGCCAGTAAAGCAAGCAGCACTAGTCATGAAATATACCCCAAAATAGGAAGCGATAATACACTCTGTGAAGATGGCTTTGAGAGGCACTTGATGCTTTCGTTACGTGTGTATAATACGTGCTTCAAAGCTTTTAAACTGAACACTGTCCTGTGTGAAGTATAATTTATTATGGCATGTGAGAAGTACGTGTGAAGTGGCATCCTCTTCATCTGGCCGCATTAGGCAATATGTCAAGTGTTTATTGAAGGTACGAGCAGAGAGTGATTGAATTATATTATACGGTCAACGCCTCATGATTCAATGAATGATGAAAAGAAACTCATATGCTACCTTGTGTTCTGAACTCATTTTGGTCATTTTATGCCTCTTTATAAGTGTTTGAATGTGCGCAAATTTCTTAACAACCCAGAGTAGTAGATTATATTCCAATGTGACTCAAACATTATGAGTACAAAACAGTATTCACGAGTACATCTAACTGTACTGTCTGCAAAGGGAGGATTATATTAGTCGTCGCAAAATCACGAGAAGTGAACTTGTGTTGTAGTAATAAATTGGTAGAGTAAGTGTAAGATTGTATCGGTTTCGAATACAAGTATATGGTGTTCAAATATTGCGTTGACAATCATTACATCTTTTGTTGGTAGGTATACGCCTTATCGTAAAATCTATACAGATATTGCTCAGTATTTCGTTGAGTAGTGTAAATAAATATATATATAATATACTGATATTTTGGAATATAGAACGGGCGCGCCAATGCGCCTCATGTTTCTGACATTGTTCTTCGCGTGTTGTACAACTCCCATCATGTTTACATCACAACTATCCGTTTTCTAAAATATTGTTTTTGCTTTTGAGTGTCTCTGATCTTGTATGGAACCAATCATCAATCAGATCACGCATTAAGTCAGTCATACCTCGAATCTTTTTAAATAGATATAAAACACTCAATCAGTTTTTGAAATGCACCGTGAGTCCGTGCAGTAAACTATGAAACTTACACTAGAATTTGAAAAATAATGCGGAAAATGTTTCAAGCATGGAACATTAGATGATAATATGATTGACATATAGTTTTGTCTACTTTGTATTCCGGTACAGCGCTTTTGATCGGTTGAATGAAAAGACTACTTCTCTCCGCCAAAATTACACGAATTTCCCCAACTTTCTACAAGCACTAATGACAAGTAAAATGTTGGAATAATAAAATGCTTACCAATGGTAACTGAACGATCATTTTTGTCCGTTCGTGACTCGAACGTTCACTCTAAACACAAATACGATATAGTTTTGAGATATTCACGCAATTACATTTTGTGATTTTAAACATTACAATATGATTTCACTTATTTAAAGTGCCTCCTTTCGTTCAATATTGGGCTGTGCATCGTAATATGTGAACAATATAGCTCTTATTTAATTTAGATTGTTGGGGCCCCCGTTGTAACGGAAGCATTGTCACATGTGTTGATACTGGTGACATTACGGTTACGTAAATTTGGTTTAAATCCGGACTTGATTAGAGTAAACAAGAGGAAATTCACTCAACACAGTGCATATGGTTCGACTACGGTAGGTACTCCGTATATATGGTATATTATAATGTCATATGATATGCCATATAGGAAGTACTTACCAGACCTAATATGATGGCCGATAGAAAAGAAATGTCCAGACATGACGATTTTCCAGTTATTATTGGTCTTTGTAGTGAATAAACAGCATTATATGTTTCTAATGTTCAGATATGTGGGAGCTGAGTATGGTCTGCATCCAGCCCAACTTTCACGTCACTGCCATTGTTTTGAACCCATCTCAAAATAGACTCTTCTTTAGCACTGCTTTGGACTTTTTCTTCACAATTAAATACTTCTTCGTGAACTTCTAATGCAATTTCTGTTAAAGACCCTGAGGAATATGTCACATAATTTTGAATTGGTAGGAAATCCGCATTTATCAAATCAGCGCTTCGACGTCTTGGTCGAGAACGGCATGCCTCCGTCAACTGCAATGGTACACTCGTGGTGCGGCTTAAATGCCTGGGCATTGGTAGTTCTAATAAAGATGGTGAAGGTTGTCTTTCAGGCATTGGTAAAGAACTTCGTCTTGACATTAGTCTTCTTGTAGTGTAACAATCGGGTTTCAGTCTAGTCAAAGATTGGTCTTCCAAAGGGGCTCTGGGCGAATGCGGTCGAAAGCTCAATTCACTCGATGGCTCTTCTAGATAATGTTCTTGCAACCTGCAGTCTGGTTTTACCCTTGGAGGTGAGATGGTGATATGAGGAAGCAATGACGGCGCACTCATCTTTCGCCGTCTTATAAAACCATTATTGTAAGTTACAGGAGTCACCTCTTTCACATTTCTTGGGCTGCTGTTTTGGTGCCGTATCTTTTGTAAAGATGAAATTGGTACTGGAGTACTAGTACGAGTATTAATCACGTTTTCCATGTTTGCTAGTGACCCTAAACTACCATAAGCTATGTTACCTTCTCGCCGACAAACAGCTCAAATAACTTTTTGTTTTTCAAACTTTTCATTGGTATGAAGAAGCTTACGTTGAAACAATTTTAAAGATTAAAGGATTAACAAGCGGTAATCCCAATACTATGGACGCTATGTTTACACGGTCAATTTCCACTTGTTTTGATAGTCATACTGCAATGGAATCGGAGACGTTTCTGTGGGCCACACTGAATAACGTAATTTCCATCTAAACTACCTTATTCGTTTTGGAATTTTGAATATTAAAAATAACTGATTTGCATGACTGCTGATGTAACCATTGAACAAAACCACATCTTTTGTGTAATGTATTTTTTACTTAACAAGACAAGACATTAGTAATTGTTTGTGAACTGATGACTGATGACAAGGTCAGCCAATAACAACCTTAGTATCAAATGACACAATTAAATTTCACTTTTCAAAGTAATTGCCGAAATGTAAAGGTTCGTATAATATACTGTTGAGTCATCGACAATGTTGGAGTGAGCATGTAGCATATAACTCCATGTTCTATAATAACAATAACTGAAAAAACAAACTTCGTATACATATTGCTGAAGATTTTCAGGCGTAAAAACTAATCGTCCTTAATCTTCTTTTTCCCATGAAAATGCCATAAATAGATCATAATCAGCATGGCAGAAAAAGCCATCGCCGTGCAAGCCATAACAATGTCTTTGACTGGATACGGTAATGGTGTCTCGTTGATGAACACCACAAACTCATCAGTCAATACACAGAAAGTGTAATTTTCTTGAACAACGTGCGACCTAAAGTGGTACAATCCTGATCCTATAAACTCAATAGAGCTGTTCATCTTCTCTTCCATTATATGAGATGTTACTCCTGCTACACTAATGTTGCTAGGATTGATAACTTCGTAATCAAGTCGATGATTAAGCTCCTCCAAGTAGAAGGGCGAGTTGAGAGCTTTGGATTCCCTTCCATCTCTTGAGACAAGAAATTTGGGTGTTATTCTCTCTGTAAAAAGAAGTTTGTAAACTGTATCGATGCAGTCCGAATGACGAACTAATGAAGATCTTCTCATTGCACGGGTGCAGCCACACGATGCGCGCTGCTGTGCTCCTTGGCACTGCTTATAACGTACAGTATCTCTTGTTACTAAGTATGAACTCCTATAGTGGGGCTTGCTTTGGTCCACGTTGTAAATATTCCCAGTCATTGGGATTGCAATTCCTCGAGCCGATGGTGGCCTATAGTTATAAGGTAACCTTAAATTTCTCTTGATCCCTTTGGAGTCAATTGCTTCGGAATCTAGGAACGTTGTATCCGTAAATGTCAATGGATAGATGTAGAGAAGCATCTTAGAGGGAGGACACCCACTGTGGATTGTAGTCGTAAAGGAGGAACTTCTACAAAAGAGGGAGGAATCCTCGACTGTGAATGTTAATGACGATATTCCTGTAGCTGAAGGCTTTTGAGATACTAGAACTCTGAGGGTGCTGTTCAGATGAGAGCGATGGTGTACTGAGCTAACAGAGAATAAGCGAGGATTGCTAAGTAACACTCTTGGGGTCGGTGTGTTCAAGACCGTTTTGCTAACAACAGTTGCAGTCAATGCTAAACAATCCATTGAGTCTAAATGATAAAATGTTGGACTTAAATCTTTGCTTTCAATGATAACACTTCTGCATATGTCTTCTTTGAGCCACCAAGTGGCGTTCTCCAAAACATGGTTACGGAAGTCATACATTGTCCAACCTTTATCATCTATTCGCAAAGGTATGTCACCCATCCAAGGTAAGTAGGATGTCCCTACAGCAGTCGTCTCGTTTAATAAGTGTATCAGTATAAAACTTTGCCCTTGGGAGAGTACGATAGTTTTCCCTAGGTCTTCTTCCTGCCAATTTTCCTCATCGATAAGCGTTAGAGATGCATTCCAACCACACCAAGTCACTTGTAAAGGAAAATCAGCCTTTTTTTCTTGTGACTCCATGAAAGGCTGCATAACATGGCCTATTATTCGCTGCTTGAAGAGCTTCGAGGGCAAGCCCTTTGTTTCTTCAACATGATAAATCAACGCCGAGCCACCATACCTGGAGAAAAGCATCTTACCGACGTCTGAGACGGAAAAACGACCGTTTTTAGAGTAAAAATGCACTTGACTTTCAAACCTGAAGCTTACTAACAAAGAAAGCTGAACCGTAAGCTTAAGATCATCAGTATCCTTGATCTCGATTGTGTGATGATTTATTGAGAGAAATCCTCCACTTGACTGAACTTTTACAACTGAAACCATTCTGGAATGCCCTACGACTTGGGAATGCACCGGATACGTTAATGAGTTGTTACCAAGGTATTTAATAACAGTTGTTCGAAGAGTTCCAAACTTGCCAATGAAGATGAAGCCGAGCCTAGTTGTCACAGAATACGTATCGCCAAAAGGGTCTACCGATAATGATGTAACTGCATCTTGGTCAGGAAGTGATGTGACCTTATGGAATAAATTGCCACCATCTAACGATTGCCACACCTTAAATTAGCGAACAGATAAAATGAATCGTACCATCCTCTGTTCAGTTGCTCGTTTAAAAAGTATAGTTTCGAATTTTTTCAACAAATAAATTTGTCCGAATAAGATTTTCAAACGTTTTTAATCTACGCTTTTACTTTACGACTCACCTGAGACCCATAGGCAAAAATTGTGCTTGTGTAAAGGTGAAACTGCAAATCTGTAGCAAAATCCTCTTTGTCGATGTAGAACGCTGAGAAGCTGGGATTTGAACTCTTGTAAACTTGCACAAAGGATTTGCCCTATAATATAATAAAAAAATAACTCTTTTTGTTTTTGAACATCATTTTTCATTATTATTACCTTTGATTCATTCTTTAGTAGGACAATAGTACGCTTTCTCTGGATGTCATTGACCAAACTTAGCACTGTATGTTTTGTGGCTGGGCTGTCAAATGCCTGTGTTTCCCATGTATCAAACGGATAGAAACTGCAAAGGCTGAGGAAGCCATTCAAAGTGCTGTTATAATACACCATGCACACTTGTTCCCTGTCGTCTGATACAAATGCACTGTAGCAAAATGGAGTATAGAACAATTGAATGTTGCTTCTCCTTAGGTTGCCTGTCTTTACTGCTTCATCAATAACAGGATGCACTGACTGTACATTGGAAAATCCGAGCTAAAAAATATAATTAGTAAATAAATAAATGTCCACAGTACTGTGATGGGTGGGGTTAATCACAATTTACCTACCGTTTTCACACCAGAAACATTTTTCAAAGCCTCTGTAAAATTCTGTGAGACTACTAAACCATCAGTTGTAACCAAAATCAGTTGGTTTTTCAGTAATGCAAAGTCAAGAATGGACAAATCTGAGCATTTGGCGAATGAACTCTGCTTGCAGATAGAGTATTTATCTGGGAATACCGAAGACTGATGAAGCAGGCTAAACCACTTAACAGACGATCTACTGAAGAACTTGTGAGTTACACCAAAGAAACAACCTTAGAAAATAATCACGCACATGTTAAGATTGCATTGAAAACAGTAAAGACATATTCTAAACATTACTAACGAGTCATTTTTCAACACATTCTCACCTGAGTAGGGGTTTTCTGTTGTATTAATTATAGGAACGATAGCAGCAACAGCAGAACTACAAAGCGACCTTCTCAATATCACATCCCTTGGATTGGAGTGAATTGAAATAGCATTTGGTACCAGATCACCAAATTCAACATTCAGTAACAATTCTAAATCCTTGATAACCAAAATTCCCGACTTTTCAAACAAATTGAGGCCTTTCCCTAACTCCACCAAGAATCTCCAAGCACTTGGGATGCAGTTTGAATCATGTAATAGTTCAGACTTAGAGATGTCTCGCTTCCAATAGCTATCATCTTCGGTTTGCACAAGTTCGTCCAACTCAAACGAGATATTCCAAGTTAGATTCCACATCAAAATGTTCGGCGTCATACCTTGAGAAGCATAATGCCTAACCAAAGTATTCCTGTTGTGTTTGGTGTCATTATTTCGATACTTAAGCTGGAAGATTACCTCCATTGATGAGTCTTGTAGGTATAAAAGTTGTACGAGCGAATCTGTTTCGTTGTCATTGGAATTGAAAACAACACTTTCAATTTCTTCTTTGTTTTGAAAATCATACGGAGAAATTGAACTGGCAGACATGTAATGGAAACTGAACAAAATAAAAAAGTAAAAGACGAAAGTGCCATCGAAAATAGACGAAAAGAAAAACGTTTTATGCATTTTCAGTCTTTGAGTACAAAAAAATACTCACTCATTGTGCGCACGCGTCTTTTTCCCGCCAGAATTCCGAGATAAACCACAGGAAGCCCATTGCTTACGAGACGTAAACAAATACGTTACATAACGTGACCATAACAATAGTTGATTCTAGTGAAAAAAAGTTATCTCATTCGATTCTATTTGCATTTTTTATTTGAACCAGAAAAACACACTATTTTTAATTTTCACACATTTTATAAATTTCATCCAAAAAATACAGGTTTTAATTATATATTACTTATGTACAAAAAACACCTTTGATGCCAAAAGGACTCTTTCTCTTGTTGCAGAAACAGTCAGACCACCACTACTTTCTTTCTAAAAATGCATATTTTGATGCATTGTCAAATGTACCCATATGTCATATAGTCCTGCAAACGAGCTGCAATATCCATATCAAATGTAGCAGCCTTTACAATAAAATAGAAAAAGGGTTATAAAGATTTAACATACTGTCAAAAAACACAAGGTGAGAACAAAACAAAGAGTTTAAAAATCAAATTATATCATTTAACCTACCCTGGAATACCATTGGTGCGACTCCTTTACATCCTTAAGAACACCACAACCATGGTGAAGACAACGAGCATAAACAAAACAGCCAAGCGCTATGCCCTTGGCAACATAGTTAGGCAAACAGTCTGTCTCTGCAGCTATTGCTTTGACATCATCAAGCTCAGCAACACTGCCATAGAAGAAAATTTGAATACATGTAACAGTCAGAGCTTGATCAGTATATGAATGATACAATATATAAAATATACCAACCTTTTGGCCACATCTGCTGCCTTATTAAAAAGTTTTCTTCTATAATAATGAACAGCAAGGTTGCCCTGTGCATAAACATTTCCTCTGATGGCAGCACCTTTAAGACACTCAAACGCTGATTGGATATTCGTCTCAACTCCAATACCATATTCATACATTACACCCAATGCACCTAAATGGGCAGAAATTTTTAAACAAATTTTCTATTTACAAAGCTACACATCACACAAAATTATCAATTATTATCTATTAATTAAAATTGATAGTTTTTACATACTAACTTCTCACTTACCTTGGGATTCAATACTCCCATTGCCAGTTGCCTCTTGATGCCAGAAGTAAGCCTTATAAATTAGTAAATAAATCTGGTAAAAGTGTTATTTGAATATGTCCATTGGAATTTTATTTGCATTTTTTACAAATATAAAAATAAATAATAATTTTGTTTTTTCAGTATCAAAAAAATGTTGAAATACCTTGTTCAAGTCATAATAACTTTCTCCAGGTCTTGAATAGAACAAACCCAAAACCATTTGTGCTTTTACACTTCCATTTGATTCCCCATCTTCTGCAGCCAACAAGAACCACTTTTCTGCTTCCTGGTCAGATTGCTTAACGCCAAACCCTTCAAAATATGCACGACCAACATTGTACTGTGCATGGTGTATCAGGTGAGATATATCGGGATTCTGTGTGTCAGTTATCTCTTTCATGTACTGTATTCCCTGTTCCTGGTCAATTAAGAAGGTTTCTCATTATTTATAAATTATATGTCAGTTTCACAAACCTCTGTATAAAATACTTACAGGGTTGGGCTTGGTTCCCAGACCATCATAATATATAACCCCTAACTGATACTTCGCTTGGAAATCTGTACTTTTAATTCTCTCAAAAGCTACGGTGGCCTTGTCAAATATACTTCTTTCGAAGTAGAACTGTCCAAGTTGAAATTTTGCAAGACGATCTCCATCTCTAGCTTTTTCTATGAGCATTTCTTCCAGCTGATTGTCATTGACATTATCTTGATCTGACTCATTCTGGGAAGACAATGATCCATCTCGTGATTTTGGAAGTGGATCGCTGCTTAGTTTGCGATCAAGGTGGACAGGAGCAGAAACTGGACGCTCCACATCCATGGTTTTGACTTGAAGTGAGCATTCGAGTATTTCTATAGCAACAATTGTTTGACACAGGAAGCCCAAAACTAACATACCACTGAACAAGCATCGCTGGCGCATTTCTTTTTGTACATTTTCAAAATGGCGGGCGGAGGACTACATAGTTCTGTGTTTCTTGTAATGGTTTCTGGACAGATTGAATCAGCAAAGGTAAAATAAAGATCTGATATATATGTGTTTGTTGTATATGTCTGTCGTAAATCATTCTCATAACGTTTTTGCTACCGTAGTTTCCAGAGTTCGACGATCTTTACTGCAAGATCGGGTTTGTTTACGGTCAGGATTGGGTCGTTACTTCCGTAAGTTTATATTTTCCAGGGAAAAAAATTCAGTGTTTTAAATTGGTCTTGTGTGCTTCGATAATAACTACTTTTCCAATTAAAACTTAGATATCGACCTTTCAAAACAACCTTGATTATCATGCTCAATATTTGTACATTCAGTCTACATGTACACTGCTTTCAAAAAGACTTTATTTCTGAGAGATTTTAAGATATATCTTTTACCCTTTTAGGGCTGGGAAGAAGGAATATCACAAGTAACTAAAAAGAGTATGGACAGACGGCAAATTGTCGTATGGAATTTTCCTTTGGATATCACATTTAAAAGCACAAGTCCCTTTGGGTGTAAGTACAGTATGTACTTTTTATGTAATTTTGCATGGTACAGTAAACATGTAATTGAGATCAATAATTTGTTGTAGGGCCTCAGTTAGTGATCAGCTGTTATGGTTTAGATGTATTTGGCCATGACGTTGTCAGAGGGTATGGTGCTGTACATGTACCCACATCTCCTGGAAGGTAATGCTATTTGGTTACTAGGATAAAAGCTCATGGTTTAGATACACATTTTAAATTTTCTTTCTTTATCAGCCATACAAGAGAAGTACCCATGTTTGTCCCAGAGTCCTCATCAAAACTGCAGAAATTCACAAGGTTTGTGACTATTATTTATGCCTGCTTGATTACAGTCTGTCTGAGAAGAGAAAAATGGCTGCTGGACTTGAACATTTATAGCTCAAATATTAGTTTTCCCTTATTATACTTAACTAAATAACCTGTAAATTTCAGCTGGTTCTTTGGAAGGAGGCCAGAATTTGTTGACCCTAAAGTTGTTGCACAGGGAGAAGGCAGGGAAGGTGAATTAAAAATATGGTTGTACCAAAACTTTCTTGTTTATACAATGATGTATAATCAATTTGTGCTTTTTCACCAGTTACTAGAGTTAGATCACAAGGAAATGTCAAAGTTACATTCAATGTTGTCACACGAGATATGAAGAAGCTAGGGTATGACACAGAGGCTGCAAGTGTAGCCATTCCTCACATATCGAGTTCATCTGGTGGTGGTAACACCATCAGGCCTGAAATGGCAACAGGAACATTGACAGAAAGTCAATCC
>JAUPMF010052009.1:0-15026 GCA_031471435.1 Stomphia didemon | reverse complement strand
AGGTAAACAAAATACTACACATTTGTAGACGTATTACTTTTGGTCAGTCTTATACAAATACGTACATTGTCCGAAGCGTTTTACTATGTGATTATTTGGATCCCGAACAAAAACCACCCTTCCCTTTCTTTCTCCGTTAACATATATCTCTATACCTCTTGTATATCAGTTTCGTACTGAATGGGCCTTGAATCACGGCCGTGTATCTTTTCGTTTTGTATTCCAGCTTCGTGGAAGAATTATTGTTTTACTGGTCAGCTGTTGGTGATTGGCTATTGTCTGCACTACTTGCCGTACTTCGTTATGGAGCGCACGTTGTTCATCCACCATTACCTGCCAGCTTTACTCCTGAAGATAGTGCTGCTGTGTGTGGTGGCCGAGCATATCTATATTCACATTCTCAGGTAAGTCTAGCTTAGTTGCAGTTACCTGAACTGAGAGTCCATAACTGCATGGGGAGCCCCTACTTCCTTGAGGTATCTCTCACTGACCCATTGGGGTGTCCCTCGTTCTCTGGTGCAGTAGCTGTATACGTAACGTTGCTCGTCTCGTCTCTTTCAGGCATCGTTTTCTGCGCTACGCGATGCTAGCAGGCGGTGCCGCTCTCTGTGTTGCTGTTGTTGTTACATTCCACTTCTTCAGTCCTTTCACTTATGGCCACGTCGCCCTTACATCAGACCAAATCAACCGACGCCGCTGGCTACCCCTGTGGGACATGTTAGCGCACCCAAACACGTGACCAAGGGATTCTATGGAACATTCACGATAACCAATGGACTAACTTATGTTGTAGAATTGCAATCCATACGTAGCTGGAAAGGCTTGTACGTGTCTTTGTAATCGAGAGACCGACATAGTGTTCCAAAAACAAAATGTTTTACGGACTTTTTTTCTCATGCAGTTCAGGTTGTTTATTATGCAAAAGTTTCGAGTAGCCAACCGATTTTCGGGGATATTTTTCCGACAGAAACAGAACTGAAAATGCATTGCAGCTTCAGAATCCAATGTTGTAACTTCATTGCTGTGATTTTGAAAAGGATAAATGCAAAAATCATTTTCAAAACCAAACTACAATTTGTATTTATAGTCTATAATTGCAAATAACACAAGCATGCAAAGCACGATGGGAAGGCAAGGGTCTAAGTTATGTTACATTAATATTCTCTCAACAAAGTAAATTACAACATACATGAAACACCATGCACTCACGTCATCACTTCATGGAAGACGACACTGCCAGTAATGATTTTCTCGCATTTTTGTGTACATGGTTATCATCCAGGTTGTACAATATGATTGCGCCAAATTGCTCGTGCAAGCCAGCATCAAATATAGGCGGTTCTCCAGTCTAAGTAGGAGAATAGCTGCAAATCTACTGCATCAAACAGGCACTCGACCTCGTGGTCAATGCTGTGAACTGTGCAGTGTTTATTGATTCGGTCCGTGATTGAGTTTAATTAAAACAGCTTCTTAAACTAGTTCTATCCTAAAAAAATATACCCTTGCAATAATAATAATAATAACTAAAATCATTTAATTCAATTTAATTTGGATTTACGGTAGCCAACACATGCTAATATCTCCGAAAACTTTACACTCGCACATCTTACTACACTTTTACACACAACACAACTGATGAGGAAAACCGGAGAAAACAACAAATCATCACATGACCCACGCCACCCGGTGAATAGATTTGTTTTAAGAGCAGAGCGCAGCGTTGTTGTGTGGCCATACCTAATCTTCAACTCCTGGTCATTGATATATTGATATTTTTATCTTATATGTATATGCTTTGCTCGCTAACTTCATGCTCGCTTGCTGCGTCAGTAATTATCAACTAGTCTATCTATAAGATAGGAAACATGGAAGAAGAAACGAAAGAACGGGAGTGATACTCCACGAACAATGTCTGTTGTCCTTCTGGTGATAATCACGTTAACAACATACATGAACACATTTCTCGTTTCTGATTGGCTAAGAGCAGTGCAGTTTTTCATGTATATTATTAATAAGTAATCACACGGGTTCTCGTTCAATTTGGAATTAATTTGCACGTGTGTGTGTTTCAAATTGCTCTAGGAAGGGCTCACGCAATTTCGAACTCTTTGAAAAAGATTAATTAACTCCAAATTGAACTCGAACCCGTATGATTACCTTTTCTAATAGTGAGTCATCGTCCATCATCATTTTCCCATAACACGTTCTCGTCTGCGCCGATTCGTCGGTTTTCTTCTGCTTCCATAAAGTCCCAAATTCTATGAAAAAACATGGATTTGATTAGAATGCAGAGGTTCACAAGAAAAGTTAGCCGACTCTCGCATCCATCATTTAACGACAACGGTCGCTTCGTAGGATGTTCGCGTACGAGAGATTATAAATATTCCCAATAATCGGTTAGACATTTAACGGATTTGTTATTGGTTATCAGCAAGCTAAGAGTGGTCGGTTATGAGAGGATCTCAGACTCAAATTGAACAAGGATAACCTGCAATTCTTGGCGAACTTGACATCACCATCAGCAGTATTGAGTCGTCGAACTCGAACTTCGTCTTTTGTTCCATCGGGATACACTGTAAGGCAATAATAGCACTACCATCAGTACTACAAATACTACCATCACCATAGCAACGAGTAGTCTGGGGATACCACCATCACCATAGCAACGAGTAGTATGAGTATACCGTCACCATAGCAACGAGTAGTATGGGTATATCACCATCACCATAGCAACGTGTAGAGTTACTAAAACGACGTGTAGCTTACTGTGTCTGTAGAAGCAGCTGGAGCCGAATGGACAAGTGCCTCTTCCTTCATCAAAGTATTTACATGGTTTGGCGCTGAGAGAATAATCACAAAATGCTTGAAATTTGACCACATTTCCAGACAATCTAAGTATGTGATACATTATAATACATTATCGTTAGCAGCTCACCTGAGCGCGCTGGTATATTCTTCAATCAGCTTCTTCTTTTCCTCGAGATCTTCCACCCAGATTGCGCTCTAAACAATACGAAGTTCAGATCGATATAATTACTTTAATTGATACAATATATTTTATACATGAACGTTATTTTACCGGTATCACAAATCCAGACGAGACTCTACACAGAGGACAGGCTCTGCAACCAGCAAACAACACATATTCAGTCGTGAAAAAGAAACGAGACTTGTGGTGTAACTTTTTAACTTAATTAAAGAGATACAATTACCTGACGATTTTGTTCTTTGTGTGCGAGCAATTTCTCCATTTACGAATACATTCCAGGCAGAACGCGTGGTTACAACAAGCTGAGAATGAAGAACGATCAGCACGAATTTTAAAACAGTTAAAAAATGTTTATTGATAATAACCACGTGATACTCTAAAGGTTTACTTTTGAACCAATCAGAACGCGACAAAAAGCACGACAACCACGTGACAATTTGAAGATTTACTTTTGAACCAATCAAAACGCGACAAAAAACGTGGCAACCACGTGACAATTTATTGGTTTTTACTTTTCAACCAATCGAAACGCGACAAAAAACGCGACCACCACATTACTCTAATAACAAAACAAGGCAAGCAAACAAAATCGTTTGTTTAGTACATACGTAGAATGCCAAATCTTTGCTGAGTTAACTCTGGTTTGGATTTGACGACTTCCAGGCAGATACCACAACTAACGCCCTCACTCCTGCGGGGGGTAAAGTATAGCGTCACATCATGGATAATTCTACTACTAGACTTGTACAGTAGCTTTACCTTTGTACAGCAAAGGAGTGTTCCATGTCCTGCTCGTGTCTCTCAAGGCATCCAGCCCGGTGCTCTGTTGGGAGTATGTTCATTGTAATTCCCTCAATCAATCCCAAACAATAACTCTCTACACACACATGTACAAACACACACACAAACAACAACTGTTGATAGAAAATAAATAAGCAGTCAGTACACAATCACCTTTTTGTTGATCTTCGTTGAAGGGATGTAAACAAAGCCGGCCACACATATCACACTCAAGCCCATGGATGTATAGGCATCTTAGAACACAAAACATGGAATTTAGTATACATGTCCCTCAAGTGCAGCCCCTCGAGTACAATCCCTGCAGGTCTGGATGACCAGGACAATTCTCGAGTCCCGCAATTCAGAACGTGACAAACTGAACGTAAAATGTTTGATGACATAATTTCAGAACTTACTTGTCAAACTCACATCGACCCATAGCTGCAAAAGGACAAAGCTGAAAACAGAATGAATCTAGTTTTAAAAGTTGTGCAAAAGAAAGCGATAATCTGATAAACTATGATACAAAAATCAACCATTTACCATGTTTGATGCTTCATCATCATCGAGAGTGTCTAGTACTACAATCCCTTCACTGGTTGCTTCAGAGTACGTCAAACAAGGGCCAACAGCTCCCTCATCACACGTCTGTTAATAATGAGAAGTTGAATAAATAGGACTTTATGGGAACAATAACCAAACATTTTGAGAATAATTTTCTCTCATTGACCATATTTTAGGCTTACATTTTCTAAACCAGGTTCAATGTCAGAGTTAGTTCTATCAAGTCCTTTGTAAGCTTGTCCCTGAGGAGATAGGAAAATGGTTTAGCAAGCCAGTATTCAGTGATTGGTGGAAGGTTTTTGAAGGTCGAAGGTAATCTTTATGCCCATTGGTTTTGTAGAACGACTGCCAATCAGTTTTGTTTTAAACTTATAAACAAAAAGACATGTACATGTACTTGCTCTTCCGTATTTTGGGGGAATATTACATTGTCATTACAGTAATTAGTGCAATAAGGAATACTGTAACTACAGTAGGAGGACCATCATTTTTATCTACAATGTACTTCACTTACTGGCACAAACTCTGGAGCATCTGCCCAGTTACTGGGTATGTTTGTGTTGGCCTTTGACTTGAGTTTGGTAAGACTTACCATCTGCAATAACAAGGATGGCAAATTGTATGTGTGTGGTCATAATAATTTACATATGATAATCACAATCAATCCAAAAATCTGCTCTTAGTACTGACCTTACACTCCTGTTTGCTGAGGTCATGTGTGTTTATAATGACAGGCTGTGGACAGGTTGATGCAGACCTTGATATAATGGTGAATAAATGAAATGTTACCCATAATGCACCTGGCTAAGCTCACAATACCTCGTACAAAGACAATAAGCAATTATTGGATGAGGTTGAGCATGATATCGCAAATTATCAAGACCGAGGTCTATGTTATCTGCCGAAGCCGTCCGCATCGACAGTATACATACAGTACATGATGCAACAATGTTAAATGTACATGGCGTAACATACTTAGTCTTTGCCTTCACGTGATCATATCTACAGCTTGAACCATAGGAACACAAACCTTGTAAATAGTATTTACAAACCTGAAGTAACAAAAGAAAAACATTTTAGAAATGTAAGTGTACATGTACTTTATAAAAAAATGAGTCTATGTGTATATGTTTTTAAACTGGCTACCGTTCCCCTAGGGACCAGAGTACTGACCAGTATAGATTAAGATGTACAATGAGTTTAACTGAACTGTTTACCATTGATGGTTTGTCCTTCATGTCATGGGAAAACTTGCAGTCTGAACCAGTTTTACAAACTCCATTCATAAAATACCTGAACAAATTTCTCAAAAGTTATCATTATTTACAATTAAATATTTGTACATATACTGTGTACACCTCTCTCATGAATGATGGCTGACAGCACGGTTAAGCCTGGTGACGGTCAGCAGTATACAAGTGAGGATTAACTGCACAGACAAGAAAGAGGTGTAATTGTACTGTACCTGCAAAGAACAGTTTTGGTATCGGCAGGTTCTCTGAAAGAATAATATATATAATCTTGTATTACATACATAAATTGAATTTTGCAGAGCCTGCTGAAAATGTCTTTGGCAAGCTACATACGACTTTGTTAAAGATTATTATTATTAATTATATACAGTATTTATAATTCACAATACAAACTTGCACACGTGATCAAAATGTATCAAAAATAATTTTAATCATGACAAAAGAACTGTTGGTTTCTTATAAGGAAAAATCTGTAATTAGTAGCAACAGTTTGCCAGCATTGAGCACGGCCACCCTTAGATGCTGTCTATTGTACGTGGTAGCTCGCTGAATTAGCAGTCGCAATATCTGTGAAGGTCATGAGGAATTGGTGATTGCTGTAAAACGTGTCTCATCGTGTCCCATTTCGCTACATGGATATCTCGCTATGTTCACATTACCTTGACCGCTGCATGGTTGTTGGTCAGTTCTCGACTTCACATTGTCAGTATCAGCTGTTTTTCACTTCACGAGGAGACTAAAATGTTATGGAAGCGAAAATCCCAAAGAATGAATAACTTCAAACAGGCGTTCCGCGTTGAACCGAGAAAGACTGTGCTGAAACCCACCTTCTTCAAGTTGCAGGCTTGGTGTCCCTGTGTCGTTGGTGCAGGCACCGCGGAGCATAATTTCGATTGGGGGGGCTAAATCTAAATCTTAGTACGATTTTTCTTTTCGTGAAGCTTTAGATAAATTGGAACAAATATTTTCAAAATGGCTAAGCCCCCCCCCCCCCCAACATGTATGGCTCCGCGGTGCCTGTGGTGGACGAGAATAAACAAAAAAAAAAAACATTTGAAATACGCTTGCGTATTTGAACATATATGTAAAATTTGCACAATAAAATGCAAAAAAGATTATCTACATTATCATTAGTATTATCCAATTATTGCAAAATGAAACATAACTTGTTGATTGCTGTAGGCGCTGTCAGTTATACTCAAAGAAATAAGCTAGCACGTAGTACGCATGCGCATAAAATTTCAGATTAACTCAACCGCGAGACAAAAAAAACGTGGGCGACTATGGAAACACCTATCACCTTTAATCAGTATTTACAGCTATATTACCTTCACAATTATATATCAGATAACTTTAATTAATGCAATGTTTTTATAATCAAATCTTGTATTTTGTTCTATTTTTGATTTATATTTCATATTCTGTTTTAACTATGCATACGCATCCTCATTCCCAGGACCTTCTCTTGTATTTGAGCAGGTCCTGGACACTAGAAAATCCAGAACATCACAAACCCTAAAAACTATTTTCGTTATAAATCTACGTTTTTCGTTTCACTGCGTTACGTTACGATATTTTCCGTTTGCAGTCGTGTTTCAGCCAGTAACTTCGATTTTACAGTCTTGAATTGAGCCAGCACAGTTTCTCTCAATACAGGGTCAATCAGAAGCACGAATCTACTGGTTAAAAACGACCCAGGGCTCTCATCGACTGTACTTCCACTGTGGGATCCCTGTGCGTACGCATGCGCGTCGCGTAGAAACTGCTCCATGCGTTCGCGGTCTCCTGTGTCAGGGATCTCGCTGGTGCGGTCGTCGTCATTCGTGGTCGTCAGTAGAGTTGTGACGGTTATCAATCTGTTGTCCTCGTCGTCGTACTGTAGATCTGTGTTGGCAACGTGCAGGCTTTGCTGGATGCTGTCCACCGCTGAACTGACGATATACAGGGTGCTGCTGGTCAGCAGTAGCGCCCCACTATAGTCATGCCCAGTAGTAGTCACGATGGTTGCATCGATACAGAGAACAAGGTTTTGATATGACTTCAAGTGAAGTACTTTCCTGAGTAACAGAAAAGAAAGCTCATTAGAACTCTATCAGTGGAGCACCAACCACTGCGCGCATTTATTGAGAATTGCTAATAACGCTCTTACCATGAATATTTTAATTGGCTGTTTCTTGACTCAATTACCAGGCTCTCCTCTACCGGATGCAGCCGTGATGGTAGATGACTAAGCCCAGTCTCCCGTAGAATTCCTTGTCCTGTTTGCGAGACCAGTTCCATAGCGCCTCCTATTGGCTTGGTCACTACCCCTAACAGTCCTTTCCCCACCCCTGTAAGAACTCCAGTGGCAGCCTCTTTAACATCATTGGCGCGTTGAATCCCCTGGATTGGCTGATCGACCACCCCTGCTACTGCGCCGAGAAGACTGAGACCAAATCCACCAAGCCCGTGTGCAATACCTGATGTTAAACACATTCAGGGAATAAAAACACTCCTATTATTAAACCATACTAGAGCGTACACACTCATTTCTACCCCACCCCTACCCACTGCACAACCACTTGCCACAAACACACCTCCTCTACACATGTAGGTAGCATGCAATAATGTAACGCGCAATCTAATTGGCCCTACCACTTGTTAAGTACCGTCAAGTACCTGTCACAAGACGTGTGGGTCGCCGACATCTCTGCTCCTCTTGAAGTCTGATATGATCCTGGTCCATGCAAAGCCGATCGAGATTGCGAGAGATACTCGAAGCCAAGTTAGTGACCGATGTGAGCGCGCCAGTCGAGACATGCCGTACAAATGACGACACACCCTGTGACATCCCCGTCACGAACGCACCGGGGCCCCGCGTCAACCCATCGTACGGTAGGTAGAAGAAGTCAGCAAGACCTCGGCTGAAGTTCCTTATCAAACCAGCAGGGCTGCCCAGCAGCTCCAGGGAGCCAACCACCCAACCAACCTTGAAGATAACAGACGAAAGATAATGGTAGAATACTCTTTGTGCGAAAGTCGGTCCCGGTGCGAAGACGGGACAAACGTGGAACTGATTCAGACTCAAAGACGTGTCGTCCATGGCAACGAAGAGTTTGACCGACGCGTGCAGCGTCAGGTGAATGGTCAGCGGCTGGATCGTGAACTCGCCGATGATGAGAGGGTTTAATATCGAAGTGCATTCACTGACGATCTGCTTTGTGTGAGAGGAAGAACTAGTCGCTCCACTGTCCTTTGCTTGTGGTGGAAGGAACGACTCCGCTAAACCGACCAGCCGATATACCAGGGTGTCCTCTAGAAACACCGTCACTGGCTCCATAGTAACGACCACTGACTGCAGGAAGATGGGCCCTGTCCCTGTGCTGGGTTCATACTGTAGGTTGATCATCAGGAAAGGTTTAGCGTCGTTGTTCCCTCGAGGCTTCCTCGATGAGGTCTGCACGATGGGACCGCTCCCACCGGTCGTGACAATCACGGGGAACTCGAACAGTTCGCCGTCCAGTTGATTATCCAGCTGAAATGAAGCTAATCTCAACGACAATTCACAGAAAGCTGATTGGTCAGTCGAGGGCGAGTTGCATAGCGATATTCCACAAACTGTCGCCCTTAAAACCTCGACTGGACTCTTGCAGTGCGTGTTGACCAGACATATATCTAGCTTGGACACAGCGACTGTGAGTTCACAAGACTGAGGTGATGACTTGCGGGGCGACGGAGCTATGACAGCAGATTCCTCGTAAAGTTTGACACGAACAATAGTGCAGAGTCTGGATTTTGAGACAAAAATAATAGCCCTACCCCTCCCTGGTAAGTTAACAACCACATGGTCAGCACTGCTGATATCGAACCCATGACTCCAGCCCTGTGGTACCTCGGTGGTCTGCCCGTGACTCACTTGGGCCTCAACATCCTCAGAGATTTCTGCAACGGTCACGTTATACAACCCCTGCATGTGGATATTTGGCATCGGTTGGACGTCGCCGGGCTTGTTGAACCATTCGCGCATCATCGGCAGCTCGTAGTGCATCGAGCTGAACGCAGGTATCTCAGGGACGTCAAATAGCGGGTCCATTTGCTCCACGACCACCACCTTCTCGGGGGAGCCTGGACGGTATGTTGGACTCCGTGGCGGCGTGGTTTGACCGAACTGAAGTGTGAACGGGCAGTCGTTGTGGAGCGTTAACCGAGGGGATGCGTCGACTGCAATCACTATGCATGTCACGCCTGCTATTTCTTTAGTCGTGACTATTAATGGGAGTGTATTTCTCTCACTCCTCACGGGAATCGAGACCGCAGATCGCGGCGCCTCAGAGTTGACGGGGAGCACCGCTGACCACTTTCTCTGCGAGGACTGCACTTCGGCTGTTAATGGCATTCGTAGGAATTCCTCTTCGAGGGCCAAGAACACGACAGGGGTCGTGTCGTCCAGCGAAGCCACGCCCTCTTCATCGAGCACGACCGACGAGGTCAAGGCCACGTCCCAGAATGCTATGGGAACCCTGACTGTGTCGTTAGCAAGGAGAGGGATGGCTCGTTCGACTTGCAATACTTCACAGGGAATCTATACCAACAAAAGATACAAATTAAGAGAAAAATAGATTAGAAATAGATAAAGGTTATTAGAAATTTTATCGGGTATCACCGGCTCAAATCAGTTTACGAGTATTTCAATTTTTTTTCAGTAGGCAATGCCGTCACATATTTACCCTCTATTTGGACCCGGCATCTTAAAGTAAATGTACGTCACAGTAGGATAATGAATACACGTAAATGCACGCCGTCTGTAACAAGTAAAACGAGTGTAGCATTACCTTCTTTCCCGACGCGCCCAGTGCAGGCAAAACCATCAACGACCTCGTGGTCGAGTTAACCACACAATACTTCTCCTCCACACAAACAACGCGCACACCGCAACAGAGACGTGACGTCATTACCCACGTGACCGCCAGTGGTCGAGCAGACCTGGTTACATGGGCAATGGAGATGGTCACGTGGTGGGTTCTATCGTCAGTTGGTTGTGTTGATGCATCTTTATCTCTTGTCGAAGCCAGAAATGTCAAGGGTTTTGACCAGCTGACCGACGTCGAACCAGCTACATGTGCTCCGAACTGGATTTGGTCCTGGAAATAGAAAGTAGCACATTCTTTATTCAAACTTTTTGATTATTTTGAAGTTTTACGACCATTCCCTCTCTCTCATCCATTCTCCCTCCGTCTCGCTCTCGCCCCTCCCTTTATCGCCTTTCCCCTCCATTACCCCTCCCCTTCATTACCCCTCAGGCCTCTTTATAACCCCCCTCCCTATCACCTTCTTCCTCCCTCTCGCCCATCTCTATCTCTAATTGTCTAAGTTCGTACCTTCATACGCAGACATTGAATATACTATGCGCCTTTTTGTGTGACAAGTCAACCGCCATGATCATAGCCTACCTTGAATTTATATGGCGCAATAGTTTGACCAGACGACACTTCTATCTCTACTTTGGTGTCCAAGTCTCTGAGGTAGAAAGTAGCCATAGTTTTGTTGACCAGCAGACACCAAGGAATCACGTCGACTATCAGTGTGCTCAAGTGACGCCATTTCTTCACCACACGACACTGCAGCTCGATGTCTGGGAATGGCGCTGCAACTGAACAACAAATAATTGAGTAGTTTTTACAGACGGATGGAATGGTAACCGCCTGGTTTGTTGTTGATCATGGAGGACGATATATAGGTTAAGTGATCGATTGATTCCTTTATCTACGTCATATATAAAATCAAATTTTAAAGCCTCGCTCTGACGCGAGTAGTCCCCATTCTTCCGGCGGAGCAATCCGCCATTTAAAAAATAATGAAATGGTGCAAATCCCACGTACAAAGGTAGCGAAAAAATGAAGATACGCCAGTGTGGTACTTAAGTATTTACCTTTTTGTTGTGAGATGGTTTGACCTTCGCGAACAGTCGCTTCAGTTCTACTCACAGAAGAAACAACATGGCGGACGAACGGGGCATTCCCAGGCTCAGGCTCCCTCTCCTCCCTAGGAACAAAACGTAACACCTTGAAAAGCATCTAATGAATCGATACAAAATTCTACCTTGCCTACTTTTCCTTTGGAGCGAAGCCGCAGTACGGCCATATAGTGTCCAGCGGTCTATCTTGTTCATCACATGCGTCTGGGTTGACTTTGTTGGCCAGGTCAATGAGAGTTGAGTTCAGTGGGACTGACGGGTTGGACGTTTTCCCGTCGTTATCAAACTGGAACTTCAAGTGATGCCATGAGTTGGGTGGGAGAACGAGCACCTGCTCTTCGCGTCCCTTACCCAGGACCTCCAAGGCCGATGAACTGCCTGTCTTGGCCGAGAACACGTTCATGAGGACTGGGTCGGGTAAGTGACTGCGCATGATGAACAGCGGCGACAAAGTGATCTAAAAATGTGAACATAAATCATCATTAGCTATGATTGATGGAACCAGATCACGTGATGCGATCTCAAGGAATGGGTCTTCGTGGACCTGCTATTCGCTTGTGTAGGGTCTGCTATTCGCTCGTCGGAGAATACCATATATGGAATACGTATGACAACCCCGACTGGCCCACCCCCTCTCGGAATTGCTCGTTTGCTTAGCTAGGGTGCACACTTGGTAACATACTACAAGTACTGTGTTCAGGTGAATAAGAAGAAATAGGGATTAGGCGCATTGCACTGGGGTTTATCAATGAATACCTGGACTTGTTCAAAGAGCTTCTTGTCCACGCTGTACCATAAGTAAAACGTCTGGAATGTTTTGACGCCGAGAAGCTGAGGAACAAACACAGACAGAAAAGGTTTGTCATATCTTGCAATACTTTCTGCCGTCAAATGGAAAGGTAAAACGCCTTGCAGTAATACAGGCTCTGAGTATATTGATAGTTAAGATAGTTTAAAGGGGTCCATTACCTTGACAACCGAATGTTGTGGGTTATCGTCCTTGCGCTCATTAAAGTCCAATGGGAGAGCCTCAGACCACGTGGTTGTGTTAGGGATTCTAATGCGCATGCCCACAAGACCAGCATGGGACACAATGTACGACGGGAGGGTAGTGTTGGGTGTTAGTGAGAGGTCTTCGTGGACCTTTTTTCAAATGTGAAAATCCCGTCAAAAAACTTTTACAAACAACAAAGTTCATTTTCCGGTGAATCTAAATGTCTTCCTGGTCACCAGTCTTAAACGGTCTCTACCTGGAAAGGTGTTTTCTCTGTATGGCCAGATCCGAGTGTAGGGTTTTTCAGAATCTGCAGATCAACACCAACGCTCAGTCTACTCGTGATTTGAAGGCCACCGCGAAATATGACCTGCGAGAAAATATATGATACAATAGTCACTAGAATGGTTGGTCACTATCTGTATGGAAATAAAGCAACAACGACAAAACAAATAACCCATTACATTTTCCTGTTCCCTCCTGGAGCTTTATGTGCCCTACTTTTTTATAAGAGATTTCAGAGTTCTCTCATGGAGACTGGTGCACCAAACCATTATGTGTATTGTAAATGTGAACAGAGACCGCTGAAAACATCTCTAG
This sequence comes from Stomphia didemon, assembly GCA_031471435.1. Taxonomy (NCBI): domain Eukaryota; kingdom Metazoa; phylum Cnidaria; class Anthozoa; order Actiniaria; family Actinostolidae; genus Stomphia; species Stomphia didemon. The sequence continues at coordinate 1,893 of JAUPMF010052009.1, read as the reverse complement.
AATTATTTTGTTTTTCGCGCCGTGAACTTCACACAAAGCCTCGCTCGCATGCATAATTTCATCTCATAAAGAAAGTCATATCACGTGACATACTTGCTTCTGCACACCAGACATTGGTATTACATCGATGATGAGCACAGCACTGTGTAGTTTGTGGTGAATGGTGCGCGCACACACTCCAAGGCTGTCAATGTCAAACGGTTCAGACCAGCGCCAGTCTCCCTCGCTTTCAAAACAGACGTGGAGTTTGGGATCGATATTGACAGCGCGAGAAGTACGCCAGCTGTAAGGCAAAACGTGTCTGCTGGCCAGTAGAATGGATTCATCTGTATCGACCTGATATAGAAACATTAGACAATGTGATACAGAATGGATTAATCTGTATCGACCTGATATAGAAACAATAGACAATGTGATACAGAATGGATTCATCTGTATCGACCTGATATAGAAACAATAGACAATGTGATACAGTATAATACACTCGATTGGTATATATTATATACAACACGAGCCTGTAAGTCGAGTACAGCGGTATCACACAACACCGGGTAGGTACTTCATATATGGTCTCTTAGTTTAGACTTTACTTTGTCTATCAGTAATCTGAGGTCCACAAAAATAGATCATATATAAAGTCGTGCAATACTGTAGGATATACCACGCGTCCCTTGTATTATGTACAAACGTGCCTGGCGGTTGGCCGAAGAGGCCTGGTAAGGCGCGGTGATAAGGGAATGGTAACTAAACCACTAACCTGTCCAAGTCGAATGTCCTCGTTGGTATCGTTACAAATGACGTAATGACTGAACAAGATGGTCTCGGTTCGCGTGTGCCTCGTCCAGGCCTCCACGGCCAAAGCTGCTGTGTGCACTGTGGATTGGCTCACGACACTTTCCACGTGACCAATATTGACGCCTGCTTCCAACCAAGCAGACCGCTGACTCGGTGTCTTATCCAACTCCTCCTGTAAATATATGCATTAGCTATACATGTCACACGTTTCTCCGTCATTATCAACACAATGCGATCTCCCTTACAGTCGGTCCGTGGAATAAAGCACCAGTTATGCTAACGTCAAATGGACTGACAAATCGTTTGTACGTCAGATCACCATAGTCCAACAGCTCGCAGTGGCAATTCCACTCAACATGGCATAGCGTTGCCGCACCCTTCCCCCCTAAGTGTTTTGTGACACCGCTGAGCCCCTCGATAGTGAGGAGCAGAAATTCTTGTTCTGTGGGTACAGATGGGTCAAGAGTATAGCCGACCAAAGGCTTGGGAAGAACTACGGACACGAGAACAGTAAGCTGTTAGCCTGTAGCCATGCTGTTGTTTTTGCCATGTAGTTCAGTAGTGTTGTTCTATGTCGTTAGAGTCGTATGTGTGGAAACTCAACTTACGGTACATGCATGCATGTATGATGTTTCTGATAATAGTAATGGTGAATATTGTTTTTATTGTGCTTGTAACTGTTGTTGTTGGTGATGGTAACAGTGTTTGTTGTTGTTGGTGATTATGGTTATTTGTTTGTACTCACCTTGTTTTTCAGTATTTTCGTGATTTAAGATTTTAATTTCAAACGCACTAACAGAGAATTGAGCAGACACCACAGGAATAAGTGACGGAGAGAACACGGAGTTGACTTTAACCGACGCAGCGAGCGACGTAGCACTGATTAGAGATCGGTAGGGACTGCTGTACGACGAACCGCTGTCCTCGTCCACGAAACTGAAAACCCAACGAATAAACATAAACAAAGATACAATAACCGACAGTCAGTCAATGTGTCTTGGATAGGAGAGACTTTATCCACAACAAGACGCATATCTGCGTTAACTCGGCCTTCTTTGCTTCTTTGCTTCTTCGATAAATCCGCCATTGCTCAACCAT
>JAUPMF010051787.1:0-15043 GCA_031471435.1 Stomphia didemon | reverse complement strand
TTACAGTAACAGCTTGTTCCCGGTTTCCCTCTTCTTCTTAAGAGGCCATGTTAGCATAAAATATTTAAACCATATAGTGTACGTTGGCTCTCTTTTTAAAAGTTTAATAAACAAATACGCACCTGAATTGTGTTGATATTATATTCAATTGCAGCTCCACCAACTTCACAGCACTCTTTGATAAATGTAAACGGCGGGAAAGGCTCGTCATCCACCTAGAACAGAAGGCTTTTAATAGGCAACTCATTCGTATACTACCATTTTCAAAGGACCATGTCACAACGGCCTCTACATTTTCACCACGTGTAATTACCTCGTTTATACAGGGAATAGCAACATTTTCTTGTCCTCTCGAGATATCACTAGAACCGAAAAGAAGTACAACAGTATTTAAAACTAGAATTGAAACGATCATAGACAAAATTTATTTTAAAAACAGCGCACGCTCGCCATAAGTTAGCAGTTTCTAGGTTTAAATATGTCAATTAATGAGTGTCCTCTCCCAGGTGTGGTGAAGTATATATGCCGATAAAGGAAAAGAGAGGTTTGTAAAACATTGACATTCCTACCAGCTGAGCAGCTTGTAGCGCGCCTGTGGTTGACATTGTGCTAAAAGTTTCCTGGTTTCGATAAGTTGACGAGATCTCGATTCTAAAGTAGCAACCTTAAAAAACAAAGTTGTTATATAGCATTCACACAAGTCACGTTGCCAATCCGTGCACTGCTTATGTCCGATGTGGTCCACATACTTACCTCTAACGGCGTCTGCCCCTCCTTGTTGTATACGTCAACACGAGATCCTCGGTTAAGAAATAATCTGAAAGCGACCAAATAACAAGTTGTTTTAATAAAATCTGCCCATAAACGCTTAGCAGAAAGCAGTCAGAACCAGCTACATAGCTTAGAATACATTGAGTTAACTCAGAAACATACAGCTCGCTATGGGAAGACTACGTATTACTTACAGGTAGAATAAACAAGGAAACGTTATTTAACCAAGAGAATAATTTACTTACTGTACACATGAGTAGTTGTTTTCGCGAGCGGCAATGTGTCTACATAGAAGGGAGAACAATAAATATTATTTTTAATTCTTATCAATTCCCAGGCAAGACAAACATATTGCGTGATAAATCTATACGTCATCTAAAACATTTCAAAATGATGACGTGACAAAAGAAAGAATGTGTGACATACATAGGTGTTTCACCATGTCTGTTAATCGCATGAATATCAGAACAATTATCAATAAGCAACAGCGACATCTGGAAACTGCCTGCAAATGCTGCCCAATGAAGCGGAATGTTGAGTTCCTGGAAACAGATAAGAAAAAGTCAAACTCCAGCAACAAAATTCTTGACCAGCGTCCTTCTCAATTTAATGACATCAACCTTGTTGTTGCCCTCTAGAACTGAATTTTTTTATGGAAAATTCGGTCGTAATACCAGATCTCTGAGGTGCACGTTGCCGCCTCTTGCTAGAAGTAGTTTGGCCGTTTCCACCATTTTATCTTCTGCAGCCCACATGATCGCTGTCCACCCACCATCATCCTGGTAACAAACCCAAGAGAGTTACATTAATTTAGGGAAATGGTGATAGAGAAAGATTATGATGATGGTAAATAGGAAAGATGGCGCCGATGAAAATCTCAGTGATTGTACCTTTTGATTGATATCGAATTTTCTCGTGTCGAGTAGAATACGTATAATGTTGTTATGTCCTCGTCGAGAAGCAACGTGGAGTAACGTCATTCCTCCTTGGTCCTGAAACACGTGAAAACAATCAAAATAAAACCACATGTATTACAGCGCTAGCGTTCGGTCATGCAACGTGAAGTAAAGTCATTCCTCCTTGGTCCTGAAACACGTGACAGCAATCAAAATAAAACCACATTTTAGCGTTCAGTCACGCTAGTTTCTTAAATTCTCGTTCCCATATTGCTAAAACACAAAGCTCAAGACTATGTAAAAACACAGTAAGGGCACTTTGATTGAATGCGAATTTCTCACTACCCTTGTGTAAGGAAATAGAAGATTACATTCTGTTGTTACAGACCCCTTAGTTAACGAGATAAATAGTACATACCCTGACAAGGATAGAAGCTCCAGCGTGGATCAAATATTCAACAGTTTTCAGTTGACCATTTTCAACAGCATCGAACTAAAACAACAACGACGGAATAATGAGACATTTGTTGAAATTCAAAATCTTGTTGAATAGCGTCTCTTACCAATGGAGTGCGCATATCGTAATCAAGAACATCAAGATCTCCGCCAGCCTAACAAACACATTCAGAATAGACAGTTAGAATACGGTCACCTTTACTGGAATATTCGATTTGGATTTGGTTTCGATTCGAATTGACCCTCAAAATTAAGAAGACAGGAATATAGAAATAGGCATAAAAATAGGTATAATGGCCCGTGTGACCGTTTTCGACCACACCCACCCCTGGACAAAATCCTGGATCCGTTCTATCCATTTTACCATTTTTAGGCAAGTGATGATATCGAGGTATCCGCCAGCGGCAGCGGCATGTAACGCAGTCCTTCCCTTTTCAGTGTCTACTTGGACATTCGGTCTACAGCCCTCGACTGCAGAGGGAAAGCCATGAGTGAGTGAATGAATGACAAATTAGCCTATTTAGCACGTATTTAGTTGAATAGATAGCGTAACACCAAAAATATTCAGGTAACAACTCACCAATCAAAGCCAGAACCTTACTGAGATGTTTGCTCTTCACGGCTTGATAAAGATTACGAGCCGTAACACGCAACTTTTTAAAAGGTCTAAAATTAAAGCCTTATTTTAGAAAAGAGAAAAACAAACACGAGTGCACAAACCAACAAACAGAGTTAGTAAAATTATTATTAAAATATATTGGTATGTATGTATGTATGTATGTATAAAACACCATTTCCCCCTGCTGGAATAGAAACGGTCCCAGCATAGAGTGTGTAGTACACCATACTATTAAAATAAGAATCTCACAGTACCTGTCCTGTTTGATTTGTTGTAGTATTTTTAGAAGACTTTCTGGATTGGACAGATCATTTTCATCTAATTGTTTGAAAAAGAATTAGTGAGCAAGTTTGTTAGAGCATTTTGTTGCAGTATTGCCACAGTATTGCTTCATCAAGTTACCATTATATATGAAAGTCGATCTTACGTATGAATCTCACGATAATCCGCGCGGTGTCTATTTTTAGCTCTTATCTATTAATAACCACTGTTCTGATTGGTTACTCGAAACCGGGTAAACAGCTTTGCATGTTGATGTTTTTTGTACCGTTAATCCGTTAACATCAAAACTTTATTACAAAATGAGGTCAGAATAAATTTGAAATAAAACAACGACTGCTTTTGGCGTTTTTGGCTTAAAGTTTCGGGGGGGGGGGGGGGAAACGTTTCAAAAGGTAATAAAATAGACTGGATGGCCGAGAATAAGAAACATGTCGAACCCAAAAAGATTTCGGGCTACATTCACGAACTGTGAAAAACACTTTTCAGAACCCATAGATCAAGCCCGAAAAATTGTCGTTCTAGTTTTCTTTTGAAAAACAAGACGTATATCTGCGTCAACTCGGCCTTCTTTGCTTCTTGACCGTAAATCCTCCACTGCTCAATCATGTGCTCGTATAGCCCATTCTACGCATTCGCGTAGACTTCACAAGCGCCGACGGCGATTGAAGCCTAATCATAACCTCGGGCTTTCCTACACAGAAAGCCCGAGTAAAAAGTCTCTAAATGTTTTTTTTTTCTTATTCATGGAAGAACCGAAGCCCGCAAACCTAAAAATAGATACGGAACGGCGCGATAGCTATGAATATTCGCTGGTGGGTTATCATAGGGATGCACATCTATTCTCTAAAATCCTAGTTTTTATAGGTTACATATGTACCTTCGGGTTTGGACGAAGTTGAGGAGGTAGTTTCTGATGATTCTGATATTGCAGAAGTGGCACTGGATATTTCTGCCCTTTCGATGGCCTTCTTCCTATCACTGAATCTTGCTGCAATGTGCGCTAACGATGTGGTCGAGAGATCAAGAGTCCTGACCGCTGGAGAAAACGGTGCTAGGAGACTGAGAATGAAAGAATGAGGAAAGAAATCTTTGAAGAAAGATGAGAATTTCCACAAAAGTAACGGACATGTAACCTACCATTTCTCGCCTGATTTGATGACAGCACTCAATCTTGCCCCTGAGAAAAAAAAGATAAAAAACTTATTATATTGAACATTAAATATTTGAAATTGCACCAAGAACTAAATACTATAAAAATCAGCCAAATTAAGCATTGAGCAGTTCTTGACCGAGTATGGATGACTCACTGTGTCTTGGTGAAGTTGGGGTCATCTGAGGCTGTATCTGTGTCTGTTGAGGTGAGTTCGGGGTTTGTGCCATTGGATCTTTTTGGGGGGTTTGTGCCATTGGATCTTTTTGGGGGGTTTGTGCCATTGGATCTTTTTGGGGGGTTTGTGCCATTGGATCTTTTTGGGGGGTTTGTGTCATTGGATCTTTTGGAGGGGTTTGTAATTCTGTTGTTGTATTTTCCTGAGAAGACAAAAAGAAACTTTACTTGTAAAGCTGAGTTTTCATAATTCAACCAATTGAACCGAATGGGCAAATTTAAGTGTAGATTTTATCACAATTTATACATTTTTCAACAGTAAATCTATTCACATAACACCAATTTATATTTTCATAAATCACTCAAAATCCAACTAATTCTCAAAATTATAATACTGTAATAATAGAAAATCAAAGACATGTACTGTACTTACAATGTTATCAGAAGATGTTTGTAAAGAAAGTAAATCATTTGATTCTAAAATAACAACACATGATATGTAACATAAGTCTTTGAGATTGAACTTTCTATAGGCTGATATAAGTGAGGACACACCAACCGGGACATCTTGAGTAAAACTGACCAATCAGATTACACCTGAAAACAATCACATGTTCACCTCAAAACTTCAAATTATAAGGATGAAATTCTGAGCGTTGATTGGTCCAGACGAGTTTTTTTGGAATGTGATTGTTTTCATGTGTGATCTGATTGGTCAGTTTTACTCAAGATGTCCCGGTTGGTGTGTCCTCACTGTTAACTACATGTAATAATAATTAGACTAATAATTAGTAACTGTTTTAGTGTAAATCAACTACTAGAGTACACTGTAAGTCAATATAAGCACAACAATAAAAGTTCTAATAGATATTTTGATTGTTTTGCTTCAATTATAAACCATGCAGCCTTCTCACCGTTCACTATCAACGAAATCATAGATTATGAGCAGTACAGCCAATCACTAGAACACTAGTTGGTTTATGGAAACTTTGAACAATTTGTACATGTATTTGCATGAATAACATATGTATAAAATTGAGGACTTTGGAAGTCAAATACTTTATGACATAAATACAAATCTAGTCATTGTTGACTTCTGCATTGTTGACCCCAAATGTTTTATTAGCAAAAGAATCTTGGAAAATTAATATTTCAAAATTTACAAAAATACCTTTAGCAGGAGATGTCATGTTGGTTGATGATGTGTTGTCATCTAATAGTATCACTTCATCATCATCATCATCATCATCATCAATCACCAGTGGCTTTTTCCTAGTTACCCCAAATTTCTGGAGTGCTGGTTTAAAATTCGCTTGTTGTAATATATGCATTTTGCAAAAGCAATTTGGGGAATTCCCAGGGCATAGACTTGGTGAGAACTTCCCTTGACATGAGACAGGCACACATGCTACAAAAGCTCCACCATTTCCCATGGATACCATCTCTGAGCCAGGCAGAGATGTTCTACTTGGAACCTTATCAGGAGACACTGGGACTGCAAAGCATAAAGTGCTTTTACCACCCCCTGCAACTGATAATATCTCTGGTTCAGCTGCATTGGAGGGTGAAATACTGCTCAATGTTGGGGGTCGGTTGAAAGGGGCTATTTTCACTGTTTTTGGTGGGGGGAGCTCAATGTGCCCTGCCCCGGCCTTTTTTCTTTTTGGTAATCTTGACAGAGGCACTGAGTTGATGCTAATGATCATGGATGGTCCTGCTTGAACATCAACAGTTCTAGTTTGAGACGTAGGTGTATCTTCAGTAGAGGAAGATAAAGGGATAGACACAGGTGCAGAACTTGGCAAGGAAGAAGCAGGACCTCCACCTTCAGAAACACAGAAAAATCCAGAAAAAAATATTTGGAAGGGTCAAGTTTTAGAGTACAAATTAGACATCCCAATGGGCCTTTCTCAAACAAGGCTAACCTTAAAAAGCTACATTTTTTTTTCCAACATGGTCGCCACATGAAAAAAAATTCCAGTACAACCTAATCGCATAATTCTTACTTGTTGTTGTATTAACTGAATTTCCGGGGAGAAATCTTGGAAAACGGTCCAAATTTAAACTACCAGCCTGGTTACTGTCGGCATGTTGACCCTGGAGAGAACTTGGTCTGGTAGCAGACATCATTTTAGACTTGTGTTTGGCACTTGATTTAGTCTTTTCTTTTAAAAGTGTGTCAATTTTTCTATTGAAGGCTTTGTCAAATTCCGAGTCTTTAACAGCTACATGTGGATATAGAAAAAGCATTGCATGAGTCAATTTATCCACCTTTAATACACAAACACATTCAAATAAAAAGAAAAAAAACAGATGTGAAGTGTGTGAAAATGTGTTTTAAGGATTACGCCACTCAGTTGACACCTAGATTGGAAAGTGACCACAAAAAAAACAAATCAAAACCAAATGAGTTGAATGAAAGTACACCCATTTTACACCCAATGCCGATACAGCAAGGAATTTCAAAATGAAAATATCAATGAACAATTTATGTACAGGTATATATTTGTACAAGCACATCTGAATGTGAAAGGCCAAAATAAAAACATATTGACATATCGACTGCTGGATCAAACCCGGAACAACAGAGGCGAGTGCTCTTGCAGCTACACCACCCATTCCATTTTTTTTGTTGACTCATTTTATTTTTCAATTATATAGCCTTTAAGATGTATTACCAGGTTTCTCCTCCTCGAACATTTTACTGGAATGAGTATTTGGAAGTAAGCAAACATTATGCATATTTTAGCCAATTGGCAGCCACAGCTTTTGTTACTGGTGTTCCTCAAGATTATTTATTGGACCATTTCAATTTAAATCTTCAGCATTCACTTATATCCCAAATGGATCATAATTCAGCAAATACATTTTTGACATTCATGTTAACCCAGTGCTTCTTAATGGAAGATGGCAGCCATTCTCCACTTACTCCATTGGCATTTTCTTTGCCTTAATTTATACATGTAATCTATTGTCTTTTATGAAAGACCCCATCAGCCACCTACTGTACCTCACATTTTGTACTTCTAAAGATACATGTAATCCTTCCACTTTGAAATTTATCAAGAACCTCGAATGAATGATTCCCAACCCCAGCCTCACAAGATGATGCACACAACATTTGATTAACATTTTCCAATGCCATTAGTTAAAAAATAGCAATGTTTTAATAAACTTGTTTAGCTAACCAACTAGGGCTTTACGCAGTGTTAATTCCTCTATTATATATCATAACTCTTAGAATCATATCAAATTCATGACATGTGGCGCACCCTGTTTTATTATGGTATTTTTTATACCGTATCTTTATTCAAGAGTGACTGTACTCCCATTCTCTGTTCTAATATTTTTTCATTCAAGTTCAAATATTTTATAACCGAAAATAAGAGTGCAGTGTACAGTACACAAAAGTATCTTACCAATAGTACAGTACATATATATATGAACCACCAAACACTGATATTATTATAATTATGTAAATAAGATTGGTAGTTTTCTTTGCCAGTCCAAAGAAAAGACAGAAATAATAAAATGTTCATTGAGACAATAGACAGGGGAGACTAGAAGAGTTAGAGAAGCGATGATGAGTTTCTTTGAATGTCTCAAAATGGCCGCCAGCATGAACAAAAGAACGACATATAGCTTCAAACTCTTAGAACATTGCAATACCCCTCAATCAAAAATGATCAGTTGACCTCAATAGGTGTCGGTCGGTTGATCTATTGATTTTATTAAGGTGAATGATTTGAGTTCATTAAGGAATCCGTGAATATTTACGAACAACAACGGCAGAACAACAATCCACGACTAGACTTCAATCCATATACAATATTGACACGAGTCCATGAGTTGCTATCGACATTTCATTCATATTACCATTACATATGAACCTTCAGTTAGCATTAGATTGCAAAGAAATAATAGAAATACGCCAAAAAAGCGCTGGTCGACTAACCTTTTTCAAGTATCCCAGAATCGCATTTACTTGTATTTAACCGCGAAACTTACAGCGCGCTAGTTACGCATAATCCAATCCACACAACCGCTGTCACTAGAATACGCAGACCCACTATCTTATTAACTTTATTAGAGATAATCAAAGTAGTATTATATTATAATCGTTCTGTTGAAGCGGACCAGATAGTTTTATGTCTACCTTTTTATTCAGTTTGCTTGATCGAAATGTTTTGAAAAAGTTTTTGCCGGTTGCCGTAAGTCGATCCATATGCCTTCACGTCACAGAGGTCAAACTAGGTCCGTCACATTATGCCAGCAAATGAAGAGTATTTCTGATCTATACTGACACAACTTCAGTATTATTTGATGATCTTTTGAGTCAAGGTTTATGTGCTCGTGCTTCAGAGACCTTCAGACCCAAATATTCGCAATGTTTGATATGATGATCAATAATTTGGCCCAGTGGCATGTTTCCACAGGTCATGGACTTGATTCATCGCGTTACAGTGCTTACTGATGACCTCCGTTTACTTGTAGTGTGGCATTGGAAAGCTTGCCCAAAGCCAATGACACACGGTTCAACATTTGAACAACACCGTTCAACATTTGTTTGAAAAATTAAGCATGCATGTCATGTGGCTGTTGAATGGTGAAGCACATCATGCCGTGTTTCAAAGATTACCGAGGCGTGCACAAAGGTTAAATACAATTTTACTGTTACTAAGGCCAAATGTTGATCAAACGATAGAAAATATTGATATGGACATATTGGTTTTAGTGTTATATCAACGGAAGATCCAATGCAAATGGCGACAATACTCACGTTCATCACGCTCGCCACAAGAGAAATGCCAGCCTGGATACATCACGTTGGGGCTATATGTTCAATAGTTTAGGTATAGAAGAAACCAGTGATGTGAAGAAGAAGACTCCAGACTCCAGTAACCATTGGTAGACGGCTTTCAATGAATTTCTTTTTTAATGAAATCTAATCCTCACTGGAAGCGAAACCGAAGTGAATGCTTTACTTGCCCCAGCCCATGACCTTATGTGTGATGCCATGAATACCAAAACCAACAACAACAAAGGTAAATTCCAATTAAGAATTCTGGTTGTCTCTCTAATATTCTGATAAAGTAACAATATCGATTGAAAATGGACCAATTAAGGTGAGTTTTACTATAACATGCATGTGGTAGAGTTAATGCACAGTTCGTGCATAATATCGGTGTTTGAGATTCAGGTCACCGGTAAGCGCGTCACGCTTGGCCAATACTCTTAACAGCACTGTTGTTCTATTTCCGGTGCGCATGCAGTGGCATGCAGATTGACCTTTAAGTGACCTTTTATCTCAAAATAAAAATCTTGTTCATGTCAAACTGGTGAGCTTCAACGTAATAAGCATTAACAAATTGGAAAACTTGCCTTTATATAAATCACAAAAACCAAGATTTGTATGTAGTTTTTTTTGTCACTTCACCCTTTAAAATACTTTCTATGAAATTAAGCTTTAGAAATCTGGATATACTATAGGTAAATTATTCATTAGCTGACAAAGGAATTCCACGGAAAATTCAACGTTGATAACCTAGCCTAGTATAGATCAGTGGATTTTGGAGTAGCTACGCGGCTACGCAGTGAAGATAAAGTTCCACTCTTTTTTTTGCATTGGAGAACGAAGCATATCTTAAGTATCGATATCATGTGAAACCCCAATCAAACCAGAATAAAAAACACGAGAGTCGTATAAAGCAGCGAAGAAAATGACGCCGAGCTTTTATCTGTCTACCAGTCTCAGTGGATTCCGTCCACTACATTCAGCAACTACATGCATATCCAATATCACGAACGATTCACTCTTCAACTGATAAGATGTCACAAAAATTCTCAACATTAGCTAGGTTTCACTGTCTATCAAACAGAACGTAGAGTGTACATGCTGACAGAATAAACAGAATCCTTTCTGATTCTCTACTAATCCAGTATGGAGTTCCCCAGTGGTCAATCCTGGGCCCACTGCTTTTCCGATTATCTACATCAACGATCTACTATACCCACTGTAGTTAAATCCTGTAATATTCAATTGTATGTTAATGATACACTATTCTAATGCTTCAGTAACTAACTAGTCAACTAACTGGCACGGTGTTTTTAGGCCCCACCAAGCCGCCTTCGATACTCTCGATCATGATAAGATGTCACAGAAACTCTCAACATTAGCTAGGTTTCACTGTCTATCAAACAGAACGTAGAGTGTACATGCTGACAGAATCTTTTCTTATTTTCTACTAATCCAGTATGGAGTTCCCCACAGGTCAATTCTGGGCCCACTGCTTTTCCGATTATCTACACTAGATCAACGATCTACGCCAGTATACCCACTGTAGTTAAATCCTGTAATATTCAAGTGTATGTCAATGATACACTACTCTAGTGCTTCAGTAACTAACTAGTCAACTAACTGGCAGGTTTTTTTTAGAAGCACCAAGCTGCCTTTGATACGGCTCTCGATCATGATGAGGTGTCACAAAAACCTTCCACATAAGGTTTCTCTGGTTCAGCTCTGCTATGATTTGATGCTTACCTGTCAAACAGAACGTATAGAGTGTTGAAAGAATAGACAAAATCCTTTCCGATCGCCTACCAATCTCGTATGGAGTTCCTCAGGGCCAATCCTGGGCCCACTTCTTTTCATAATCTTCATTGACAATCTACCCACTGTTAGTAGTTAAATCTTGTAATATTCAATTGTATAGCAATGGTACACTATGCTTCAATGCTTCAGTAACTAACTAGTAAACTAAATGGCACCGTTGTGTTTTTAGGCCTATAACCTTTGATACTCTCGATTACCAACAAGGTGCAAGTTTTCTGCTTTTCACGTCTTGGGCTATAATTTCTTTATTTAACAAATATTTCTAGTTCAAACATCATGCTACATCAATCCCATTCGCGATTTCTTGGTCAGCGTTTTACTATCATATATAAATTGCTGTTTCGTTCTTGTGTAGTTTGTTGACGTTATTGCCAGTGATCCAACAATAATAACTGGTTTAAGCAATGCAACGCAACTTACGATTTTAGATTGACCTAAACAACCATGTTTAGACTCGCATTCAGACGTATCAGAACAAGGTTCATATGCAAAAACAAAGATTTTGCTCTCTCTGGAATTTAAGATGGCCATCGCGTTTTTCACTAAACTACGAAAAGCTCCATATACATTGCGGTCATTCATTCTGATTCATTCATTTGATGTTTTATCCCATTCCAATGTCCGAAGTTCCTTTCTTTTAATCTTCCCACTTACAGTCTTTGGTAAATGTTTAACAAATTCGATCTGTACAATGATCGAAAACAAATTAGAGAAATCATAACAATTAATAAGTAGAACAACAAAAGCACGGTTAGAGCGTGTTTTAGACGAGTACCTTTCTTGGGTATTTATAAGGTGCTGTTGTTCCCTTCACATGTTGTTGCAGTTTCTCCACGAGATCGTCTTTTTCCCCATCGAAATTTGGTGCTAGAATAATAAATGCTTTGACGACCTTGTGTAAGAAAAAGTGAATCATTTCCAAGTGACACTTTTTATTAGATATCATTCACAAAGACGGAGAAAAGAGGGAAGGATGGGGTTGAAATGAGAAAGGTTGCTAAGGTCACTATTCATTTCGGTGTTATTTAGCTTATAATAGGATTTGCTTGGTTTGCACGGCCGCCATGTTGGTGGTCGATAACAAAATATTTGCAGTAGTTCTATTGTTCACACCACCAACATGGCCGCTGCGTGTTTGAATTTCCAGTTAATAATTGCAACCCAAGAATATAAGCCATGTACCGCCTGCACTATTGACTATAACTTTGACTCACCTCTCCCCTGACGGGGTCGGGGCTGCTCACCACGGCCGATTCTGCTACAGCAGGGTGCTCAATTAAAGCACTCTCTACTTCGAACGGCCCGATACGATATCTAATGAAAACAAAATGGATGCATGAAAACTCTTGCTCCACGAAGATGATGTCACAATAGCCCACGTGATTTACCCAGACGATAAGATGACGTCATCTGCACGGCCTACAAACCAAAAATAGCCATCTTCGTCACGAATTGCACGGTCCCCTGTGAAACAGATTGGTATTAACTCTATTGATTAATCTCTTGAACTGAACAAATGACACCCATCGCCAAAGTCTACAATCCATAGGGTATACCCAGTTAAGACAAGTAATGGTTGTTACCTGTCAGGTAGTAATCACCACGAAAGACAGCCGACGTACGTTCGGGATCGTCCTGCAATTGAAGGAATATTGAAATGGCCCTAACAAGCGAATAGCAGACCCTCGATTTTATATTTTATATTTTTGCAGAGAAAAAGGGAAAACTCGAAAGTTTTGGCTCCAAAGGCCGGCGTTACGTACCTTATACTCAGTAAACAGCCCAACTGGTTTGTGCGGCTTTACACGAATGGCGATATCGCCTTCTTTATGAGGCGCACACTCATCGCAGTTTTCGTCTATAACCTGAAGAGAATTTACGATAAGGTAAATGCTGAGTGTTGCTCTCTTGTAACATCATCACAGCATAACGTTTCTTCTTCTATTTATTATAAAAAACATGGGTCAAATATATTGCCGATTGAAATGTAGATCACACTAGTCTCCTCCGCAAGCAATTCTATAGGGACTCTAGAGGACTGGTCTCCCTGTGGAAAAAAGAACGTAGGGGAACAGTGGGAAGACTGGGGTCGACATTCTCGTCCCCAGACTCCCAAAGAGTTGCATACGGCGGAGGCTGGATCGACATCCAGCTTTCAACATTTCTGGAGCTTAGAATTAAGAACAAAACTCACCCTTAAATCAAAGCCAGGGGCTGGTTTTCCCATCGATCCCAGACGATTCTCGATACAGCGATAGGTGCCACATAAAATAGTCTGCATATCATACAAAACAATTCAGTAATTTTATTGTCATAAACTATAGTCAATTACGCCCCTGAGGTACAATTTTGTTGCCAATCTATTTGAATATCTCACCGTTTCGGTCTGTCCGTACCCCTCTCTAATTTCATGGCCTGTCTCTTGTTTCCATTCCTGCATGACCTCTGGGTTAATTGGTTCTCCAGCACTCAGGCAATGCCTCAGTTTCGGGAACATATATTTTGTTAGGTCCTCGTGGACCATCATTCGGTATCCCGTGGGGGGAGAGCAAAATGTAGTAACTGGATACTTCTGGAGTACCTCGAGGATGTCCTTGGGGACAAACGGCCCATTGTAGATAAACACACAGGCGCCTTGTGTCCATGGTCCGAATAGGCACCCATAAGCACACTTAGCCCAGCCTGTATCAGATATAGTCCAGTGAATATCTTCTGAGCACAAATCTAACCAATACCTGGACGAACACAGAAAATTCTAAGTCAAATCAAAATATTGGATCACGTGCCCTCAGGGGTGAAGACCGCAGGCTCGGATGGGGGTGCGTCTTCGCTGGCTCATGTGGTACTCGAAAATCGGTCACTTTATTTCTAGATACGCGCCTGGTAGTTATAGTAGCGCATTTCTCAAAGTGGTTAACAACTAATTCAATTTGAACTGACTCACTTTCCAGTTACAATATGGCCCAGTCCATAACTAGCATGTGTGTGCTCGGTCATCTTAGGAAGTCCAGTTGTGCCACTGGTAAAGAACAGCGCCATGGCCTCGTCGCTTAGAGTTGGAGCGCACTAAACACAACGTACATATTACCGATTAATTACACTGTGTGACATTCGCCGAGATCAGTTTTTGAGAATCAGCTGGCCGCGCAAGGAATGGGGTTAAGCTGCGCGGCCGAACTCTCAACAACTCATCTCGACTGACCCAAACGAGAAAAGATAGTCCAGTAGTGGCCAAGTACACGGAGAGAAGTCCCGACCTGGTGTGAAGGAGAGGATTCTTCATACAGCTTTCGAAATGGTAGCCATCCTTCCCTAATTTTACATAAGAAAATATGGTATTTTATCAATGGGAATATATACAAAAACAGGGAACCCGATTCAAAAGGTATATCAGTGGGAATTTCAACTATTTATGTGCAATTTTATATACGTCGTCTCTGATCTATAGTCATATATTGACAGCTGGGTCAGGAGGTTTGTGATGCCATAAGGTCATTAGCCTGCGTGGCGGCCCAAGGGGACGGGGGAGAGGGAAAGAAGGGGAAGGAGACCGGGGGGAAAAGCAAGAAAGAGGCCGGAGGGGTTTTGCAAATTCTACGTTCTCACAGCAGGCTCTCCTTTCCTTTCCTTTCTCCCCTCCTCCCTCTCCGGCCCCTTTCTTGCTGCCCCTCTCCCCAGTCCCCCTGAGCCGCCACGCAGGCCATGTGTACCTGTTTTCCTCTTCGACAGATTCTCCAACAATAAGTTTTGTTTTGAGATGGGGAACCTGGCTTACTACCTAGAACAAAATCAGTGGAACAAATGTTGTTATGGTTTCTATTTCGAGTTCATAGACAAGGCTGAGAAGGTCCGCAAAACCTGCCTGCACTGAGAAATGTTCCTACTTTCCATATTTTAATGATTTCTATATTGTGGAAAATGTTTTGTATTATTTCCATGTTGTTTCTCGACTATGAGATAACGAAAAACTAAAATTTTTTTATCTCATTTTAATGTGGTTAAATGTAATTTAGGCGAAGTTAATCTCCAGCCAGTTGCTTTGGCTGCCCTCGCTATTGCTGGCCAGCAGTCTTGCGAAC
>JAUPMF010051565.1:0-15046 GCA_031471435.1 Stomphia didemon | reverse complement strand
CTGCCCGTAGTGGCCGATGGGAAGATATTTTTATTTATAACATTTGGTATCTTTGTTCCGACGGCTTAGATTCTAACTTTACACATCACACAGGAAGCCCATCACTACTGTTCACCGAGCTAACATGCATTAATTTAAACGTGTTTTCCTGTTCTACAGATCAGCAATTAGACAAAGAATAGTCAACCATATAGTCTACCATATATATTTAGTATCAAAATAGTCAAGTATCTACCAGACATCGTGTTAACTGATAATTGATGTTTTCTAGTTATGGGCGCAATAGTGGAGGCGGAGCAGGAGGTCGCATAGCAGTCTATTTCAAGAGCAACCGCACGTTCAGTGGCTCGTTTCAGTCTCATGGTGGTACTGGCGCGGGCAAGGCATTGAGTGGAGGGCCTGGCACGATATTCTTTTATCACCTTGTCCACAAACACCGAACACTTTTGATAAGCAATGCGGGCGCAACCCCTTTACCATCAGATAAACAAGTGAGTCCAATATAACCGGAACCTCGTTATTCCGACCACTAAAGTTTGGGCGGATTAAAGAGGTAGCAATTTTTTAGGGTCAATTACAAAAATTTGTTCAAGTTATTTATTTGCGTTCTCTTTGTTATTATAATCAAAGGTGATTCAGAGTTACTCTGATGTGTCGCTGGTCCCAGGACGCGCATGGCTTTTACCGACCTCCGGTGACCATGCTATGGCGAGTGATCAGAACTACAGTTTTGAGGAACTGCAGATTTATGGAGGAGCCCATCTAGCCATCCTTACCCAGCCACACAATCGTTCCGCGTCGATATTCTTCCGTAACATGATCGGAGATCGAAGTGGTACTGTACACATTGGTTATAACCAGACGATGGACTTGACGCGAGAGAGTATCGATCTACCGTTCAATGTGCGTGTGTATCGTGGAGGGTTTGTTGGTCTGGCACCAGTGACAACGGTACGTACGTGAAACGCTTGTAGAATTGTCAGTGAACGAGACTAATTACGTTGTTTACATGTCGGAAATTTTATTATTTTCTTCTAAGAAACCATTTAAAAAAAGTAATTTTCAAAGTTTAAAATGTCACGGACTGCACATGCGTATTTGGCATTAAGTAAATGCGATGGCGAGACTGATGCCATGACTGCCAAAGTTGTTATTTACGTTCGAATACCTTCTTTCGTACAGAATGTTTTTCTTCGGCCACCGTGCGATCTCTTTTTTCTTTCCATATATTGATATGAAATACCATTTATCCAAGATGGCTGCCGCCAAACTTGAAAACGTGGGGGCCACTTTTTCAAGTTTTCGCTAATACTAGATCCCCTCCAAAACCGTGACATAGCCCTTTTACTATTTAGTTTTTTTGGAGTTGGGCGCAAAAAGTGGTGACTAGTATTAGGGGACGACATTTTGAAATGGTGAATTGGATAAGGAAAAAGTGTAAGTGAAAAAGTTTTGTAATGTACACAGCATATAAACTTAAATTCGCGAAAAAAAACTAAAAAAATCCCATACTGCACTGCGCACCATACTATTTACCAGTTTTCGCCCAACTCAGCGAAGGTTGTAACAATGTGGTTTATATTTTTTTCCACTTGTGCTTGCACAGGTTCACGGTGTTGCGATCCATCTCGACGGTGTCATGTCGAACGTGAGGAATCTAACCTTACACCATGGCGGCCTTCTGTCGCTCAATGAAAATTCCCGTACAGGAAACGAGCACGCCGAGAATGACTTCAAGTTCGACTTCATTCAGGTGCAATACGCAGGTGTTCTACGCGTGTTTTCCAGTCCGCTGACCCACCACGGGATGGCACTGACGGCGCGTGTGCTTCACGTGGAAGGCGGAGGGTTGGTCGAGGCCAGCGATTTGCGCGTCTTGGCTGAAAACATGAGTATCAACAGCGAGGCTTTTCTCTCGGTCAACGGGCGTGGCTACAGTTTTGCTCATGGGGCTTCAGTGGGTGTCAATGGAAGGGCGAATAAAGGTCTTGGTAATGGCACTGGTCGTGGGGCGTCGGGCGGTGGCTACGGTGGAACAGGAGGGCGCGGAAAGAATATGCGTTATGTAGGACTACCGTATGGAAACTTGTATGAGCCCGATGAGTTTGGGAGCAGCGGTGGCGGCGGGAATGGAATAGCAGGTGATTCTTAGGTCTTAATAACATCATTACATATAGTTTTATGACTGAAGTAAAATAATGACGACATAAGGGTACGTATTGTCATGACGTCACACAATGACATCACATATTTAACCGGAAATATTTAGGAGTCCAAAATTCACATTATTTTTTTATATTTCGATAGGATCTGGTGGTGGTCGCATTTTCCTAAATGTTACACATCTTCTCGAAATCGACGGTGTCATTTCTGCTAATGGCGCCAAAGCGACTTCCCAGGGGGGAGGGGGGAGTGGCGGTAGTATTTGGATCTACACAAACATCATCAAGGGATATGGTAGTATCACGGTGAACGGAGGAGGACCGGGAAATCCTCAGTATGGTGGGGGTGGGGCAGGGGGGAGACTGGCGCTCTACTTCCGCAAGAATAATACTTTCACGAACTTCCGGTAAGAATTTGTACTTCCTGCATGCTCACTTTTTGAAGTCAATGATAATAATGTCACGTGGCTTTATTCCAGTTACCAGGCCCACGGAGGAAAGTCTGTAGTTGGTCCAGAAGACGTCGAGAGTGGGGGGCCTGGAACAGTCTTTTTATATCACCTACTCCACAACCACCGCACTCTGTTAGTAGACAACGACGGACGAGCAGCTCTCAACAGACACATCGATTACAGCGCAATCCACCAGGAAGGAGGGAAAGCCTGGATTATGCCGGAGTCGGGAATTCACCGATTTGCTGACAGCAGCCACAGATTCCATTTCGAGGAGCTTCAAATCTACGGCAAGGCGCATCTAGCGATATGGCCGAGAGAATCTAACGATACGAGAAATATCTCGCTGTTCTTTAAGTACATGATCGGAGATCGCTCGGGGATGGTCCACATCGGAGATAAAACAGTGCTCGATCTCTACCGACCAATTATCGATTTGCCTTTCAGCGCGTATATTTATAGCGGAGGACAATTGGGACTTGCACCTGTGACTGTGGTCCATGGCGTGGAGATCATCATCCGCGGGGTGTTAGCGTTCGTCAGGAACATCACGTTACATCACGGAGGGCGGCTGTGGCTTCAACACGGTGGACGAACTCACTTAGCAGCAATCCATAGATACGAGTTCGAGACAGTTCGTGTGCAAGATACAGCCATGATTCACGGCGTTACGTCGCCAGTTGATGATCCCGGTATTTTCTTTTATACGCGCGCGGTTATAATCGAAGGAGGGGGAGTGGTTCGAGCGTCACGTTTGGCATTTGTCACGGAAAATATAACAATAGACGATGGGGGCTCATTGATCGCTGACGGCCTTGGGTACAATACTTCTCATGGTTACCAAGGTAAAGGTCTCTATGGGGCAATCAATCCTGGTCATGGGATAGATTCAGCGTCTGGTGGATCGGGAGCGGGTCATGGAGGGAGTGGTGGTCGAGGGTCTGTGGCGAGCGGGACACCACACGTTGGGTTTGCATACGGGGACCTTTACGAGCCTGATATGTTCGGGAGCGCAGGAGGCAGAGGCTCAGCTAACGCACGCGGTGGTAATGGTGGAGGAATTCTGTGGATGAACGTGACTAACACTATTGATATCGATGGGCTGGTGTCTGCTCATGGGGAGTCCGTTACTGTGGACGGGAGTGGCGGTGGAAGCGGAGGCAGCATATGGATGTACTGTAAAACAATCAAAGGGTATGGGCAAATAACGGCTAACGGTGGGAACGGGTCAATGTCAGTGCACCGCCCCGGTGGGGGTGGTGCTGGTGGCAGAATTGCCATATACTTCCAAGAGAACAAGACATCGACGTACTTCGTGTACGAAGCTCGTGGCGGCTCGGCTCTCGGGTGTCAGTTCGGTCAAGAACATCTGTGCAAGGCTGAAGCCGGTGGACCTGGTACCGTGTTTCTCTACCACATGATTCATACTCATCGGACGTTACTGATCAGCAATGGGAATCAGAAACCTCTCGTGTCTGCAATTGGTGACTACCACAAATTCTCCCTTATCAGTTGCCGTGCATGGCTTCTCCCTCAGTCTGCTGACCATCACTTCGCCCAAGGACGAGGCGACTTCCATTTCGAAGAGCTCCAAATCTATGGGGGCGGACACTTAGCGGTCCTTACTCGCCCAGTCGGTAGGAACGCCACGTTGTTTTTTAGCTACATGATTGGAGATCGGACTGGGACTGTACACGTGTCGACGAACCAAACCATGGACCTGCAGAGGCCAGAAATAGATCTTCCGTTCAGCGTCCACGTGTACGACAAGGGCTTTTTGGGCTTGGCTCCTTACACGGAAGTACACGGTGTAACGATGTACATTACCGGTACCGTTGCTCACATTCAGAACATGACGCTGCATCACGGAGGGACGTTTTGGATTAACGACGGCGGTAGATCTGCTCGACATTCGAATAACAGTTTTGCCTTTGACAGCGTACGAGTGCAAGACAATGGCCTCATAAAGGCTTTCACGTCGCCTGTCATTCACCATGGAATTACAATCAAACTGAGATCGCTCTTCATAGAGGGCGGTGGGGTTGTACATGGAACGCGCTTTACAATTCTCGCTGAGAACATCACGATCGATGATGGCGGGAGAATGAAAGCTGATGAATTAGGTTTCAATAACACCCATCCTACTTCAAGTTCAGGCCTCCATGGAATTGTCAATGTTGGCATCGGCGCGACGTCCAGTACTGGATCCTCTGGGGGAGGACATGGTGGTCGAGGGGGACGCGGGGCCAGTGCTGCAGTAGTAGGTCATGCTTATGGAGATGTATACGAACCAGTACGGTTCGGTAGTAGTGGTGGAGGTGCCAAACCGGGTTCAGGTGGCGGGGTCATTTGGTTCAATGTAACTAACATTATTCAGATCGATGGGCTAGTCACTGCTAATGGCGCTGATGGGAAGGACATTAACAGTGGTGGAGGCAGTGGCGGGAGCATCTGGATGCATTGTTACATTATCAAAGGAAGAGGTAACGTGACGGTGAATGGTGGCAGCGGTGGGACGCAAGCAGGAGGTGGAGCTGGTGGCAGGATAGCTGTTTACTTTACGAAGAACACCACGTTCATAGGGAAGTTCCATTCTCGTGGAGGCGCAAAAGGCGGCGCTAGTAACACAGAGGCTGGGGGCCCTGGAATGTCCTTCCTCTACCATCTTGTTCACACTCACAGGACCCTCATCGTTGACAACGGAGGACAACATCCAATCAAAACACGCATATTAAATTACTCAGACTTGTCCCAAGACGGAGGACGAGCTTGGATTCTTCCCGAATCAGGGCTGCACGATTTTGCTAACGGCTCACACGCGTTTCATTTCGAAGAGCTTCAGATTTACGGAGGCGCACACTTGGCCATTCAGACGAATCCTGTTGGGAGGAAAGTTTCGATGTTCTTCAAGTACATGATCGGCGATCGCACCGGGTTTCTTCACATCGGCCGCAATCAAGTGGTCGACCTCAAACGACTCTTTCTTGATATTCCTTTCAGTGTCAATATATACGACAAGGGATACCTCGGGCTCGCACCGATATCCGAGATGAACCAAATTGTCGTTCATGTTGAAGGGACTCTCGATCACATCACGAACCTCACAATTCTAAATGGCGGTGCCCTACATTGTTATCTTACAGGATCCACAGGGTCTCAACCCAAGCGCTACTTTGCATTCAACGAGACTGTCCGTATCATGGCAGACTCTAAAATTGAATCGCATTCTCCCAACGCACATCCTGAACCGTTCCACTTGAAAGCAAAGATTCTTCTAGTCGAAGGAGGCGCAAAGATCAACACAATCAACATGGATATCTACGCGGTTAACTTAACAGTTGATGATGGCGGTTCCATCGATGCCAGTGATGGCGGTTTTTTGGCCAGGAAGGGTCCTGGAAGTGTGAGTACTTTGAACTGGAAAAACAATGGTGCTGGCCATGGCGGAACTGGAGGAAGAGGTAGATGTGATAGCACGGGAAGTATCAACACTTGTCGACTGCGCAAAGGATTGCCATACGGTAACGTGTTCTCTCCCACGGAGTTTGGTAGTGGTGGTGATGGACCTGGTGGTGGGAAGGGAGGCGGTAAACTCGTCATCAATGTCACTGATACATTCCAGGTAATGCGCAACTTTGCGATTGTTACAACATATTCCGTGATGATCCTTAAACCTATTTATTTTTTGCGTAGGTTGATGGTCACGTTATTGTAAACAGCCATGACGTCGCTACAAGCAATGGTGGTGGCAGCGGTGGCAGCATTATTATCAATGCGCATGCTCTCTCTGGCGGCCACACTGGCGCTATTCAGTCGACTGGCGGCACAGGAAATGCGGGCTCAGGCGGTGGCTCGGGTGGACGAATAGCTGCGTACTACAGCAACAAATTCACTCACCACCCCTACCGGGGAAGTTTCGATGTATACGGCGGCAAGGGATCGGCTGGAGCAGAGTCCGGTGCATCAGGGACTGCGTTCCTCAAGGATCTCGTCACGGGTCATTCCATCTTAAAGGTCAACAATAACAAGCAGAAATCCCTTTCTGATGTGATTCCCAACAACGGCGTGAAGCTCCAACTGTCCGGTGGTAACGTCGACCGCTCAAAGCGTTACACGTCATCCAGTGGCGTGACTGTCACGACAGGGTGTAATTTGCGCCGTTGTCCTCACCCTCAGGAATACTCACTCGCACACCTGTTTGACCAGACGTACACTACTGGCACGTGCGACTTCTTCTTGTCTGCGTGCTCGGCGACTAATTTGGTTTTTGACTTGAAGAAATCCGTGTTCATCAATCATATTCGCGTGTATCCGATATGCATTTACAGGGCAGGTTTTAAGGTGAGATTTTCCCCATTAAAATTCAAAAATAATAATTTGCACTCGAGATTTTAGCTTTGGATTTGGATACATTGCAGCTTTATTTTTTTCGTATTTGAAATCTCTAGGTCACAACAAGCGATGGCAGAACTAACACTCCCGTTACAAGTAGTAACGTGTTGATGAGCAATGGATGTAAACAAGGTTCCTATGTTGACCTCTCGGTCATGAGAAACGCCACGACAGTAACGTTCGACTTCACGACGCACGCTGCAATGTCTGAAATCGAAATATTTGTCAATGGAAAGTCTGTGTTTGACAGGTAGGATTACCTGATTATCAATGTAATCACGTGACTTACTTATGGGTGACAGCGCATGCGTACGACGTCAGTGGAAATTTGGGACTGTTTTATGCGGGGACGCCATTAGTTGATTTGTCCAATAATTCACCGCGCGCCACACTAGTCACAAGTTTTTCGCGCAACTCCGGAAAGGGCTAATATTACTAGTGATTACTGTAAGTAACTTGACTTAAAATTATTGTTTCAGATATAATTATCGTCAATTCGACGGCGCAAAAACCTGGATCGAGCAGTCTTCTCGCACAAACAGTTACGATTTTGACGAAGTTCATATTCACGGCTCTGCGCAGCTCGCGGTTCATCCTGGGCGCTCGTTGACTTCCAGGGTTACACTGAGAGCGGGGCGAGTCTATGGCGACAAGACCGGCTTCTTGCATGTTGGTTTCAATCAGGATTTTCAAGTCGAGGTGACCGATCCCGACATTCCTTTCGGGCTTCGTGTTTATGAAAATGGCAGCGTAGGTATGCCAAAGCGAGCCTTCTTACAACAGGTCAGCGTGCGGTCCTCAGGAAAGGTGCGTTAGTCAATGTTTATTTATATATTTTCTTCACTCTTCTTTGTTAAATCGCAGAAGAAACCAATCTGCGCATGACCAAATCTGACATTTCATTTTTTGTATTCCATCAAAGATATTTGGTATCGAGGACCTATTCGTCTACGACAGTGGCTCGTTTTATTCTGACTCAAACTCAAGCCTCGGCCTAAACACGTCTGCAGGAGAATATGAAGTAGCAACGCTTCATGTCCAGAACAAAGGGACATTCGAGCTTTATTCGACGAACAAAGACTTAAACAGCCGACTCACGACCACAAACCTCACGGTGAGTGAGTGAGAGACGCAAATTGCTTTTACCATATCGAGCGGCAAACTAGGTCAAATCGAGACCGCAATGCATGCGTGGATTGTTCGGATGGAGAACTTTCTTGAAATCACTGTGTAGAACACCCGCTATTTTGTAAATATGTTCATCCAAACAATCCATGCATGCATTGCGGTCACGATTCGACCCAGTTTCCCGCTTGATATAGAAAAGACGAATTTAAACCACTCGACCGACTCAAACGTTGAAACATAGCGGCTAGAAAGTACACAGGTAGCCCAAGCTCAGTGTCGCTAATGAACTGTTATTTACATAGTTTGTGATGAAGACACTGATACACAGTGGGCTACCTGTGGAGAGTATTGACGTCATAACGTTTACTATTTTTAGATCTATGGCGGAGGTCACTTCAAATCCAACAACCGCCTCAACATCACATCCCGCCATATATTGGCTGTCTACTCTGGCGGCAAACTAAGTCATAACCATGCTGGGTATGGAACGAAGGAAGGGAGGACTGGAAATGAATACGACCCTTCCGAGGGTCCCGGCCAAGGGACTGGGAGCAAGACTGCAGGAGCCAGTGGCGCTGGGCATGCTGGTAGTGGTGGAAGAGGAAGTGGGGTACACCGTGTGGGCGGTTTTTATGGATCTCTGTTCCAGCCATGGGAATATGGCAGCGCTGGGGGATTTGGGCGTCTCTACGGTATGTCAGTATGTGAGGTGTGGATGTACTATTGGATGACCTTGTTATTGGTGGAGTCATTTCAAAAGTAATTTGAGCTGCATTTGTTTCCCATGTTTCAGGTACCTTACATTACGGTGACATTCGTACCGGCACCACGACGTCTGGTCGTAATATCATAACACGAGGCGGTCTCGGCGGTCAAGGAGCTGGCGCTCTGAAAATCGTGAGCCGTCATGTCATCATTGATGGACAGCTGTTAGCGGACGGAGAAGCAGGCGCATCTAGTACCACGGCTGGTGGAGGGAGCGGTGGCAGCTTGTGGGTGGAATGTAATGATTTGAGTGGATATGGAAGGTGAGAGGATTTTGACTAATTTTTGTTATTATATATTTCCTAATTTTTTTGTTTTGTAGTACACGAACAAGTTTTGTAAATAGATGATCCACTTCGCAATGCCTTTGTTCAAGTTTTTGTAGCCGCCATTTTACCGCACGAAAGAGATTGAGTACTACAAAGCGTGCGTCCACTGACCACATTGCATACAGGCGCGCGCAAAGGTCATTGCTGCTCAATTCATCTAGAACGTATTAAGAATATATATAACTAATTTTGTATAAAGTAAGAACATATAGAAACTAAAACGCGCACATTTTTAGTTTCAATAACATCAGATATTTTTATTACGAATTATATTATTAAAAATATTTTGATGTGCGCGTAATTATTTTCAGGATGTCTGTGAGAGGCGGGGACGGCTCGCCTGGTGGTGGTGGTGGTTCCGGTGGACGCATCGCTATTCACCATACTTACATGGTCAATTTTAACGGCACGTTGTCAGCGGTTGGCGGGAACAGTGACATTGAGCCAGGAGCATCCGGGACTGTCTACCTAGAGCGGCGCAATTCAAGTCATGTTGAACACCGAATTCTCAAGATTAACAACTCGCGCGGTGTTAACAAACGAGCAGACTTACGACACATGTCACATGGTATCTATGGCAAAATAAGGTAACTCAACCATGCGATCATAGCACTGTTCGTCAAATATACCTTAAAATAAATATTTAAATCACACTAGTTTACATGTTTTTCTGTTCAGTGAATTCGGAGGAGTAACTTGGCTTCACGAAGCGTCATCTTACACCGTGGATGAATTCCATATCCATGGCAACGCCATTGCTGCCATATATGGCAGAGGTTCTTCAGACCAAGTTACTTTCAGCGCTAAAAGCCTGGTCGGTGATCGCAGTGGAGTTCTCCATGTGGGACGATACCAGAAAGTGTCGTTTGAAGACGTAGATGTTTACTATCCAGTTAATACCTTGGTATATCACCAGGGCAGCTTACAAGTCCCACGGCGCATGTCTCTGAGGTATGCTTATCTCTCATGTTCAAGGAGAAATAATTTCTACGTGCTTAGAAGTAAATAACTTGACATGGCTCGATATAATCTTGATGATCTAATATTCTGTCCTCTAATAACAGAAACATGGTGGCAACATTGTTTGTTCCGGTCAGCCAGTCCTTGCGTAGCCTTGATTTTCAAATGGTTTGGGTTGGGGGATCGATCTGTGGGCGAGGGTAGAGAAGAGGGATTTTATCCAGACCCTCTTGTAGATTTGCGCAAGCTCAGGCTCTACAGTCATGTTAACAGTTGATTTTCTTTTTATAGGGATGTACGCATGGAGATTAATGGCACACTATCTCACTCCGATGACTACACAATCGATCGCAATGGTGAACTGTACCTCTGGTCAAGTGGGAACTCGATCAAAGAAAACATCAGTCACTTCCGGTTCATTAACATTTCTATACGATCACGTGGTAGACTTGTGATATCGGGACTTCCGCCTGGAAACCTGTCACGTGTTACGGTCAAAGTAACCCGGATGTTTATCAATGGCGGTGGAATGTTGAGCGCTAATGACGTGAAGATCGAAGCAGAGAATATCACCGTCGATGTAGCAGGTCTGAACTAATGCTTTACTGATCGCTTAATTTTAAGGCTTCGTATTATTATCCTTCATACAATATTTCTTTAGAACAATATTTTGCCGTAAAAACCAACTTGAAGCTAGCGCAAGCACAAATATTACATTTTATTATTTTTCTATTGCTTGCATCGCTCGTTAAAACTAGAATTTACAAAGTTGACTAAAAATATTTGTTTCGCATTATGATTGGTTTGGAGTAAAACTATTACTGGGAAATCGTTACAGTAAAGTGACACTTACCTGTCTTGTTTCTGAACCAATCAGGACGTGCGGAAACCCCAATTAACCAATCGCATCACTTTGTTACGGTACCGTTTCCTACTCAGATGTGTTGATAATCTCATGTTGTATTTGTCAGGTGAGATTTCTGCTGACGCAAGAGGTTTTGCGCCCGGTCAGGGACCTGGTGCGGGTTTACTTGGAACTCACAACACAGGCCCTGGCGGTGGCAGCCATGGAGGGCGTGGAGGTCATGGAATCTACAGCCTCTTATCGTCCAGTTCCTATGGTACAATATATAACCCAGAACAGTATGGGAGCGGGGGAGCACATGGTGGCAGAGGTGGAGGAACGACTCTCCTCGATGTTACAGACATGTTCAGGCTGGAAGGCCGCGTCCATTCGAACGGGGAGGCGTCACCCAATGGCGGCGGTGGAGCTGGCGGCAGCATCATCGTGCGCGCGTTAAACTTTGACGGGGAGGGCTCACTAGAAGTGAATGGAGGTGCACCTGTAAGTCCTTCTGCTGGTGGAGGAGGAGGCGGTAGAATCGCAGTGTACTACACAGGCAACAGCACCTACATTGGCTCCTACCAAGCTACTGGCGGGACCAGCCAGACACAGAAAGGCGGTGCTGGCACTGTTTACATCGAAGACCAAAAAAATACATTCAATCCTTATCGGAGCCTTCGTGTTGATAACGGCGTGACAAGAACAGGTATCCCTGTGGTAGGCGAGTATAAAGAGCTCGTTCTCAAAGGTAGCACTTCGGTTTCTAGCTTAACGTCGCTATCACTGCAAGGTGTTACCATTTCCACCACTGGGGCGCCGTTCTGTCAGCTAGTTGCTAATGGTAACAACAAATTTGTTTGTTCGTACACGTCCAGTAGCCTTCAGAATGTTCTTCAGACTTTCAAGACGCCTTACTACACGACTCATGCCTCCCCTGTGATCACATATCAGTTCCCAGTCCCTCTATTTCTGGACTACTTGCTGATCTACCCGACATGTACATCACAGGAACACAGAACAAAACACCACGTCCGCGTCTATCTGGATAACGATGTTGTGGTTCAGTCACGTGACTGGGTCGATACGTCTCACTGCCTGCAAGGGCAGCCGGGAAGGGTTGACGTCATGCGCATGGCAAATAAGGTATTAGGTACAAGGGGCGCACGCTATTATAAAACCATTATCTATAAACACTGCGTCCCGCTACAAATAGAACAAAGTGTAAGTGTAGAGGGACAATCGCCGATCATGTGGGTGTAGTCTACGAGGATTAATCGATCATGTGGGTGTAGTCTACGAGGGATAATCGTATGTGAGGATGTAGTCTACGAGAGATAATCGATCATGATTGTGGTTTACGAGAGATTCTGCTTACTTATACGTTTACTATTATAACCTATTTTCTTTTATATTCAGGTTACTATCAGCCTTCAAAAAGTCTCCAAGTATTCGTCTCTGTCGCAAGTCAGGTTATTCTTAGGAGACAATCCGTCGTCCGTTCACCAATCGCCTTACGCGGAGGGCGCCGCGTCCACCTGGATTGTTGGCAAACACGAAAAGAGTACACAGTTTGTCTTTGAAGAGGTGAGGGACAACACGAGAATCTGCGCCAAGTTACAACAGCATTGCATGTAGGACTGTTTAGGGGTCGCCAATGTTTTGCGAGTACTGATGACGTACTTGCAGAATTCATTTCGTGCCAGGAACTTGATCCATTCTCCGCGCATTAGACAGCGTTAATATTGATATGTTTTAATTGTCATATCGTTTATTTAGTACAAAGTTCCTTTCCTCACAAAATAATCTGTAGAAAATTGCTAAAAACATTGTGATATTTTGACTTCCCTATTTGATATTTGTTATTGTTATTTTCACATACTAGCTTCATATCGGTGGGACGGCAAGCCTCGGCTTCAGCGGAGCAAATCTATCGATCGAAGCCTTTAAGATAACCGGAGATTCTAACGGCATGTTAACGATACGTCGTTCCCAGCGCGTGTTCTTCAGAGCAGCGGAACAGCATTTGCCTTTCTTCCTTCTGAGCCAGAAGAACTCCCAAGTAGGTTTCCCTGCCTTTATGACGTGTCGAGGCGTCCAGGTCATAATGAAGGGCACAATGCAGAGGATGAGCAATCTGACTGTGGGGCCAAGTTGCCGCTTCGTAATCAAGGACTCGACCGAGACGGAGTTTGAACTCGGTCACGTGATTGTACAGACATCCGGGTACTTTGGATTTGAGAGAAAAGACCAAAAGCACGTGACTATGTCTGGAGAAGCTCTCGATATTCGCGGAGGAGGAAAGGTAACGTGTAATTAAAATCTTGACATTTGATTGGTTGCGCAGATATTGATGGTTGGTATATGGATACATTTGTCATTGAAAACTGGTTTGAACTGGAATTAACCAGTTTTGCCATAAATTCTGTACCATTGATGCGCACTCACCGTTGTCTGCTGTTTGTTGTGCTCTGTATACATACCTGAGTGACTCGTTCATTTTCTTATCTTGTTATCAGATGGAGGCCAAAAGTCTGACACTAGACTACAAGAACATCACAGTAGAACCTTTTGCCTTCCTGTCCGGAGATGGCCTCAACTCCCAGCAAGGTAACCTTGGTAACGGTGTGCCCGGCACCAGAGGCTCGTCAGGTGCAGGACATGGTGGCCACGGGGGGCTCGGTATTGGCCAATCACGTGTCGGGGTCTCCTACGGGAGCTATCGAACTCCTCTAAAGCCCGGCAGTACGGGAGGAGGCGGCGTCTTTCCTTTTATTGGTGGACGAGGAGGAGGTCGACTCACAATAATAGCGCACGATACATTGACTAATGACGGCACCATTTCATCCCGCGGGTCTGCGGGACCATATATTCGCACTGGTGGTGGCAGCGGCGGAAGTATTTTGGTATACACCTCACGTATCCATGGCGATGGCGAATTTGATGTCACAGGAGGTTCTGGCGACAGCTCAACGTCGACCTATGGGGGAGGGGGTGCTGCTGGACGTATTGCTCTTTACTACAGAGAAAACCATTTCCTTGGGAAATTCTTGGCTGTGGGGGGAGGGAGCCGTTTTGAACCGGGAGGTCCTGGTACGGTGTACCTCGAAGATGTTCCAGGCAACAACGCTACATATGGTCACGATCGAATTGATGACGCAGCGCTCGCTAATAGGCTGAAGCAGTTGGAAAATGAGCCAATCAATGGCACTAAATGGGTCCAAAACAGGTATAAAATAAATCAACATTGCTCCATCTCATGTCATACATCTGATAATAAACATGATTTATTTTCATATTTTTTAGAACTCTCTATCTCAACGCACAAGGACTCAAGCCTCGCTCACCATCAGCCAATCTGAGCATTACTTACAAAGACTTCTCTCTCGGCGGCTCAGGCCGCGTGTGGCTGACTCTGGACGAGCGCGTACTGGGCTCTAACGGAAGTGACGTTCAACTGGACGAGATCCATCTGTACGGTGGTGCGCAGATCGCGTTCATCAAGCCGTCGTCTCCAAGAAATGCGATCAGCATAGAAATAGGTCTGTAGAGATAACTGTGCCACGTTAGTGAGGGATGCACTAGAATATATTATGGATATTATAACACTTGATATGTTACTAGGTAAGATGGAGGGCGATCGTACAGGCAGGATACACCTCGGATTTAACCAGACCTTCCTATCGCTGCAATCTTATTTACCGATGGACATGATCATCTACCAGGGGGGTCTGACCACCATGCAGGGAGAGCTGCGTGTTGCCGGGGTAACGGTCGAGGTGGACGGCGTTTTACGACGATGCCAGAACATCACCGTAGTCGATGGAGGAGTGATTAATATGAAAGAGATGTTCAATACTCTGGGGGAGCCCACACGGGTAAATTTTGTCACGCTGTATAAGAATTGCCATTACCATAATATAAGTCACTCAAATGCCTGTTACCTTATTATAGGAAATTAACGATGCGTGTCATTAACGCGAACAAAATGTACGCGTTATAAAATTAACGCGAATT
>JAUPMF010051454.1:0-15046 GCA_031471435.1 Stomphia didemon | reverse complement strand
TTAAAACCAGTAGCAATGGATGCCATACTCATAGCATATCGATGTGAAGGGTGGATACAAAAGAACTTCATTTCTGCCTTGTCTGGTTTGTACAATGGAATGGCCTGTATTGATGCCTTGTCACGTTGGACCACTTCCTCTGTGTTGTTTTCTGGTGTCGTGGAATTTTCCTTTTGGTCCTTCAGTTCAGAAAAAAGGTTGTTATATAGAGTTTAGAAATATGGAAACTGCAAACATACACAAAGTGTTCAGTTGCAAAAAGCGATTCCATTTAACTTTTAATTAGAAATTAATAGGTATAAATTAATAGGTATAAATTCTTAACGAATTTTTTAGTATTTTTTTTAGAGTGAGAAAATAATCTTCACCTTTGGATTTGAGTCCACAATATCAGCATTGTGAGTTTTTTCTTGGTCTTCTGGTTTAGCGTACCGGTTACTGATTCGTTCACTTATATCTTGTACCATCTTGGAGGGAGTAACATCAGGCTGCATGAAGTAAAATACCTGCAAAAATACAACATTTCTAATAATAATGTTCAATTTAAAATTCGAAATTGAATCACAAAGAAAGTCGTACTTCAAAAGAAATCTGCAACGATGATTCCAATTGCATCTTGAGCGTCAGAGCAGCAGTAGAATCGATACCATAGTTGTACAAACTCGTGTTGAAGTCTACCTCAGTCATTGATTCCAGTCCCGCCCAAGAAGCAAGCATGGTTTTGGTAAACTCTTCAATCATCGATAAACGCTTACTTTCATCTTTTTCCAAAAGTATACGGGATGCAAGTGAACTATTGGAATTCTCTTTGCTCTTGGCTGCAAGGTTCTCGTTTCGCAGTGATTCAAAGCGACCTGATCTTGAGAGATGCTGATTACTTCTCAGGAAAACTGGCCACTCGGCAACAAATACACCTATTTGGGATCTAGAGGGTTGATCACAACATACTTTGGCCATGTGCTTTGGTCCTATTTCATTAACAAAAGGAAAAAAAATTATACTCATGGCTTCTAAATATTCAAAAAGATATCGATAATGTGATGTTCTGACTGGTTACCTTCAGTAGCCGAGATCAAGCCGAATCCCGCAGTAGCAAGTAATTTGGCGATGCGATCATCGCGCGCAAGAATTCCTGCCCCTCCAATCGGTCCCCAGTTGATTGATAGTCCAGGAAGGCCAAGAACATATCGTCTGTATGATGCTAACGCATCAAGGAAGGCGTTTGCCGCCGCATACGAAGCTTGGCCAATGTTACCGACCATGGATGACATTGATGAAAACATGACGAAGAAATCCAAATCCATCTCCAAACTGAGTTTATGAAGTAGATAACCACCTACAACATACAGAGAAAACGCCAGATGTGATCACACTAATGCATTTGTAAACAGATCAAGAAAAAATATGTGAAAACTTTGAAACCCTATACACAGCTTCTGAACTACATAGAATAGATTAAGGATTTATACCTGTCACTTTCGGTGCCATTACGTCTCGAAAGCTATCAATGTCCATCAAGCTTATTAAGTTATCTCTCAACACCATAGCAGTGTGAACTATTCCTGCTACACTTGGAAGATCTTGAAGCTTTCTCCCAAGAGATGCCACGTGATCTTCACTTGACAAGTCAACTTGCAGGATCAAAACGTTGGAGCCAGTTATCTTCTGGAGTTCTGCAACTTCTTGATGTTTTTCTTGTGATGCCGCTGAACGAGCAAGGATAACGACTGTGTTGGCGCCGTTCTCACACATCCAACGGGCAACTTCAAAGCCAAAACCTCGTACTCCTCCTGCTACGATGTAAGTACGGTTTCCTTTCAGTCCAAAGTGGTCTATCCCAGGCAGTATAACTTTTGGTTTGTCTTTGCCGTCAAAAGTATAACATCTGAACATTTCTGGTGGCTGGTTGGTAATATGCTCATCCATTTCTTCTCCACAACTTGAACAATTCCATTGTTCGACTGCTTCAAACAAATTAGTGACTTGCTGCGGCATGCTCGTTATTCTATCTATCATGCTGCCATTAACCAAGAGTACGTCACGGCATTCGCTCCAGAGACTGTGGAAGGAGGCAGGACTGTTGACAATGTCGACAGGCTGGAGTCTTTCGTATTTGATGCACTTATGTCCCGGCAAAATAATGTCCCCGTTGACGTCATCACAGGCCATGACAAGTCTTCCTTTAGGCTTGATAGTTCGGCAGCTACATTGAAGGGAGCCAGGTCGTGGTGTTGCAATGAAGATAACAGCATCAAAACATTCGTCGTATTTTTCGCTAACTTCAATACAGGACAGGTCACTGATGGTCTCTACACCGATGTCGACCAGCAGCTTTCCCTTAGTTCCCGTTCCTTCTTTGTTTGCAGTACAGTACACGGTATGACCTTGTGTTACTGCAACAAATGCTGCCATAAAACCCAGGTTTGAATCTGCTTCATGAATTAGAATTCTCGCCGCTATACCGAATTGAAGTGCTGCTTTTTGCACGATTTGAAAAGCAAGTACAAAGCATAACGGAATCGTTGCCGATTGGTGTAGGCTCATTTCTTGGGGTTTTGCAATAAGATGGGCCTCCTTGATTTTCATCCACTTTCCAACTCGACTAGGCCTAGTCAGGCCGAATACCTCATCTCCAACTTTAAACCTATGGCTGGATTGGACTACACATCCACTAAATCCAACAAAATGGCCAGAGCCTTTTGTAAAGGTTGATATACTGTCATCAGTTGAAAAGAGGTAGCAAAGTTTCACTTCCGCTTCATCACCATTTCTCTTGGACAGCATTTCTTTTCTGCACATTATTTCCCGGGTGGTTGGATTCTGTTCTAAAAAGAAGTTTTCTCCAACGTGTCTGTCATTGCTTTCAGTCGATTCTTCGTCTTCTCTCACCATGTCCACAGAAGATCGTTCGATTTGATTGGTGAATGCTTTGTTTCCCCGAAAGGCGAGCTCTTCTTCAGTGTTACCTGACTCAAGGTGTTTCACCAGAAGGTGGATATCTTGTTCTGGCGTTTCAAAGCTTAAATCTACTGCAGTGAGGCTTATGTTAGCGTTTTCTAGTGAGGCTGTTCTTCTCAGTCCCCAAATCATAGATGACCACGGCATTGGATGTTCTTTCAATGCGCCCTTTTTTTTGGTTATGAACTGTGTTCCTTGAGTAATTAATGTGATGTGAGTTCCACTTAGGTCAGCGATTGAATTGGTCATTGTCTTAATTACAAAGACAGAGCTTCTAAAGGCAATGTTTTGAGCTTGATCGAGAGTATTCAGACCTTCTTGTAAAAGATCAGCTTCCATTGGCCAAAAACTAATGACATTCAGGCTTTTGCCACAAGATACACTTCTCTCCATTGCAGCCTGTAAGGTTTGCTGTACTCCGTTCTCCTCGTCAGACGTAAAGTTCCGTGTCTCGGGTAACTCGACCTCAAACACTTCTACCTCACGTTTTGTCATGGACAAAATGAAAATATCGGATAGCCGTCTTGAATCCTTCAAAACAACAAAAATCGTGTTGCTGAGTTCCAGAGGTTGTGAGGCAGTTTGTTGTGGCGTTTCTTTCCATTGGATTTCGTAGATGATTTCTTGCAGGGATTGTTGATCGTCTTGTGTCATACTTGTCAATTCAGCAACTTGAAAATCGCTCATCTTCAGAATCGTTTTTCCACTCAAAGACATAAGAGTGACATCGAAAAACCCAAATTTCTTAGCATCCATGACAACATGGCATACAGCTTTGCTTTGGATGCGGCATGATGCTAGTTGTATCCGTTTGAAGCCAACAGGTACGATTGATCTGTCTGATAATTCTGAACCCGATATTGGTACAAAACATGACTGAAGACATGCATCGAGAACGGAAGGATGGATTACGTACTTGTCCAGATCTTGCACATCAAAGTTGTCGTTGTTGATATCAATCAAACATAGCCCTTCGTTCTCTCCTCTCCACACTCTTTTGATGATAGAGAAGCTTGGACCGTACGAGAAACCGTATCTCCTAGTGATGTCGTTGAATTCTTCCAAGGGTACTTCTGTCATTCTCTCTTGGAGAGACTTTACGTTTTGGCCAAGGTGGTCGATGTCTCCAAAACAACTTGCACTGGAGTCTATCAAAAAGGGGGAAATTAATATTTGTTTTTTGACGGTGTAAATGTTCACTGATGTTTTTTACGTGATAGATGGAACAATGTGTCTGGTAACACATGAACAGTAGTTGTATGTTTGCTACGTCTACTTACCTGGTTTACTCTCCACCATTCGAACATCATATGATATCTTTCCACTAGATAAGAGAAGCTCCCCTTGGTTGTCCTGAACACTCGTGATCTGGAACGTTGCTTCTTCGAGCTTGTGTTTCTTTGTAAGACGCATTCTTATTAGTCGTACTTGACTCTCTGGCAATGTCAGTAGACTCCAAAGTTTTACATCGTGAAGTTCCATGGAGCTACACAAGAACCGGTCTTTGGCCATTGCGAACGCCATTTCGATGTATCCTGCACCAGGCATGATGGCACCCCCCTGTGTTAGGGCGTGGTCCTTTAGGAATGAAAATCTATGAAGATCTATTTCGATGCCCGAACAGGAAAGTCCAGAAAACCGTTGAGTGTTCATCACTTCACCCAGGAAGGAATTCATTCCTTTGGGAAATCCTTGTGGGATTTTACCAGCCGGTTCCAAGGGTAAAACGTTTTTCTCGGGTGCCTTTTTTCGGTACCAGTATTCTTGTTCTTGCCAGGGATATGTAGGTGGACGTATAAACCTGCAAGGGTCTTGGCCTCGGACTCTATGCCACTGAATTGGATATCCCAGGGTTGTCAGGGTGCAAATTGTGTTCTTCATAAATGCTTTGTGTTGGTCTCTGACTGATTTGCGTGGTAATGTCGGTATGACGATAGGTTTATCAGCATCGTTGATTTCTTCTTGCGATGTGATCTGCTTGACGTAGTGAGCTAACGTAGGTTGAGCACTGATTTCGATTATTTTCCTGTAGCCATCACTTAAGGCAGACTTGATCGCCTGGTGAAACTTCACTGGATTTCGTATGTTCTTCCACCAGTAACTGTAATCCAACTCTTTTCCGGGAACAACGTCACCTTGCACGGTGGAATAAAATTCAATTGTTGTTGTTTGGGGTTTAAAGTTTTCTATTTGGGCAGAATCTTTGAAGTACGTTTCGATTGGGACCATGTGTCTGCTGTGAAAGGCACGTGATGTGTTGAGAACCTTCCAGAAGACTTTGATATCGTTTACTGTGAGATAATCCCCAAAGCTTTCGATAGACTCCTCATCTCCAGAGAGAGTAACGCTTTTTGCATCATTGAAGGCTGCGATACAAACAGTTGCTTCTAGCTTGAGTTCCTCCAGGAGCCTTTGAGCGTCGTCAGCTGCCATGCCTAGGGCTGCCATGCTACCATTTTCTGGACACTTTGATTGCAGTTTAGCCCGAAGCAGAACAGTTTTCAGGGTCTCCTTCAGTGTGAGAGTTCCAGAAATGCATGCTGCTGCAAATTCTCCAAGGCTATGTCCAACAACGGCGGAAGGATATACTCCCAACGATATCAGGAAACGGGCAACTGCATATTGGATCGAAAATGTGGCAACTTGTCCAACAACTAACTCGTTTACATTGGAATTTTGTGCTGAAGCCAGTAGTTCTTCTTTCAGGCTCCATTTTTCTCCAAGTTCCTTTAGGATTTTGTCTATTTGAAGAATGGCTTCACTGACAATGGGCTCTTTTTCAATGAGTTCTCTACCCATGGCATACCACTGCGCACCTTGGCCTCCAAACATGAACAAGACCTTTTGGCTTCCACTCTCCCTTTTTCCGACACTGACTTCTTTTTCCCATCCTTGCTGGTCGCTTTGAAATGCATTTAATAATTTCACGGCCTCGTCGAGCTCTTCAAATGCAATTGCCAAGCGATGTGAATGGACAGTTCGACGTTCGTTAAGTGAGAAGCAGATATCTCTGGCCGAAAGATGCTCATTCTTGAGAAGCCACTGGGAGTGAATTCCGGCACTGTCCTTTAAAGCGTCCAACGAGCGTGCCGATAAGGTAATGATATTTGTGCCATTGCAGTAATCATTCTTTGGACTCAAATCTTCGATCGACGCCGTCGGTTGGACCTCACGAAGTATGACGTGAGCGTTGCTTCCTCCAAACCCATACGAATTCACAGCACCAATTCTCGGTTTCCCGTTATTACGTATCCAGGGCTCGTACGTTTGTTGGACAAATAGGCCTTTCTCGGTAAGTTTGAGTTTTGGATTCAGTTGATTGATATTTACTGTTGGAACAAACTTACCATGCTTGATCATCAGAGCAAGCTTGACGAGACCTGCGAGACCTGCCGCTGACTCGGTGTGATTCAGGTTCGACTTGACCGATCCGATCCTCAAAACTTTTTTAGAATCATTAGTTTCGTTACAATAGGCCTCTGAAATTGATGTGGTTTCCACTGCATCTCCTATCACAGTACCTGTTCCATGTGCTTCTATGTAATCCATATCGTCCGCTTTCACTCCAGATCTCTTCAATACTGTCTTGAATAAATCTGCCTGACTGTGGCTGCTTGGTGCAGTAATGGGCGCGGCATTTGCACCATCATTGTTCATACCGCAAGCAATGACTTCACAGTAAATATCGTCTCTATCCTTGATAGCTTCTTCAGAGAGTTTTATAATGACAGCTGCAAAACCTTCTCCTCTTCCATATCCATCGCCAGCTGCATCAAAACTTTTACACCTCCCATCAGGAGCAAGAAGGCCTGCAATACTGGTCATCATATGGACGGCATGGCTTAGGATCAAATTTGGCGCACATACTAGAGCAGCCTCGCAGTCTCCATTGCGTAAGCTATCGACAGCTAACTTGAGGGATATCAAAGAAGAAGAACATGCAGTGTCTACAGTGAAGCTCGGCCCCGTGAAATTAAAACAGAACGATAGCCTGTTTGACATTATTGAAGGTGCACTGCCAGTTGAAGCAAACTGATCCATGTTTCTTAAATTGGATTCTTGTGTCAGTAAGTCACCGTAATCTCGATTCATTAGCCCGACGAAGACGCCAGTTTTACAGGTTTGTAAATCCTCGAGTTTCATTCCACTATCTTCAATTGCTTCAAAGGCAACCTCAAGGAGAATTTTCTGTTGGGGATCCATCGAGTTTGCCTCTTGTGGTGAAATACCAAAAAACCCAGCGTCAAACAATTTGACGTCTTCTAAATATCCTCCACCTAAGGTGCACATTCTTCCAGGGACGAACCTCTTGGGATGATAATTTTCCGTGAACTGCTTAAATTCCTCTGGACGATTTTCAGGGAATGAGGATATGCAGGAGCGCCCATCTACTAGCATTTTCCAAAATTGATCCTTATTTGGTGCTTGAGGAAAACGGCAACCTATGCCAATAATTGAAATGCTTGGGAATTTAGGCGGGCTCGTGGCTGTAGTTTCCTTGACAACAAAACAAGTTGTTTTGTTTCTTTTTCTGAAGCCCCGAGCTATGAAGGACGACATCTCCAGCGATGAATGTCCAAAGCGTTGAGTGAGTTTCCCGTATGTTGATAGTATAAAGGGAAGGAAGATAAATGCATGGGCAGCTCCTAGAACAACTATGACAGGAATAACTTGCTTGAAAATAACCGACAGGTAAGGAAAACCGAATCCCAGAGCAATTGAAATGACAATGAATAGGAAGCAACTGCACAAAAGAGAAATACAGCTTGATTCCACAGCATCGGTAATACGCATTTTTGATTTGGTTTCTTTTGAAATTATGAAAGCTTCTGCCACATAAAGGCTCATGTTGAACGACAGGACTACTGCAGGGAAAATGCAACTAAATGAAATTTGGTTAAACGGAACTTCGAATACAAACATCACTGCAAGACCTTCCATACAAAGCATTAGAAATGTGAAAAGTAGCACAAAGGGTGTCCTCATACTGGATGTCAGTGGGAAAACACAAATTGTGATAGCAACTGCCAGGATTATGAAAACATAGAGTGTCTCATGAAGAAATGTTTTAAAATCTTGGAGACCAAGAAATATTGATGACACGGGTTTTACGCTTTTCCCAACAGAGGATTTTTTGATTTCGTTCTCGAGTGATTCCATTGTGGATATGTCCTTGAAAATGTCAGAAGTAAACTTAATGGGAATGCTCGTTCGTGATGCCTTGATACGCGGCTCGTTATTCAGACTCTGTGTTATTTGTAGGTCATCTCGATAGAGAGAGGTCAGTGTGTGATTAAGGAATTCCTCAAGACACGAGTGGAAGGTGTTGCCGATACATCTCTTTCTATTCTTTTCTGTCCATTTCTCGAACGAAACTATCCAATTTGACGCTGTTCTGTTTCTATTGTATAGATTATTTAGCTTGCTGGATAAGTTGATCAAATGTGAACGTATGGCTTGGCTTGAATAGTTTAGGCTTTCTTTGAAGAGGATGGTGACATCTTCCGGGTGTAACTTAGGGGTGTCGTTGGCCGGTACTTTCGAATTTGTTGATGTTGATCCTTTGTAGAAGAAATCTACTGTTCTAAATCTTGCATTATGAGCAGCTATTACGTACACAGAGAGGCCAACCAATGCTACCATGAGTAATGCAAGGAAAATCTTGGCTGGGATTGAAGTAACTAAGTTTACCCATTTTTGTGTGAGTGGTTTCTTTCCAAGACACAGCGTTTGTCTTCTCGTTGACTGTGGTCTACAAGTAGAAGATAACAATTTGTCTGGGCTCTTCCTGGTCAGCCAAAGTAGCGATGTTAAAAACACTGCCAATGTGGTGAAGTAAGTTAATATAACCGATACCAATGCAAACACAAAGAGGTGGGATATGCCTTTGAATGAGGACCAAATTGGGACGCCAAAAACAATAATGTTCATCAAGGTCGTAGTAAGCACTATCAATCCTGCACTTGTCATGCAGCTGCTTGCCCGACGTGCAGGAGAAGCCAAGTGACTAACTCTTCTCAATGATCTTAGCAGTAAAAGTGCATCAGTGAATGACTTGATCAGCATGAAGCAGGGTACTATGATGTACAGTTCTTGGAAAGCTATTCCAAACATACTACAAACTCCAAAGGCAGATATGAAGCTTATACAAACGCAGAATACAACAAGAGGAAATACAACAAGTGACATTGTGCAGTTCGATCGAAATACAACAATGATTAAAAGAGTAAATAAAACGATAGGAATAGCATAAAGCATCGGCAACTGTTCAAGAAGAAGGATTGCCCACACTTTGTCTTCGTTTGCGGTTATGTCGAGGATGGTTGCGTCCGCATATTGCATCTTAGATCTCAAGTCTCTCACGGTAGAAGTCATCTTTTCAATCCAATCTTTCAGTTCAGACCTTTCTTTGCTATTTTCTGGTCTGCGGATCAAATAAACGACGGACAGTCCTTGGACGGAAACATTACGGATGACCGATATGTTGTGGAGACGAATGGCCTCATTTAGCTGCAAAACTTGAGAATTGTTATTTTGTTTTCTTGCCGTGAACATTTCTAAACCTTCTATTTTTAATCCTTCGAGTATCAAGGGGCTAGTTGTTGCACAAATTCCTTCACCTTTCATGATACAGTGTGCTGGAAAGTAACTTGAATTTGTTACTGAGTTATGGACCCGAACTACATCTTTCAGACATCTGGAACTCAAAACGTTTAACTCAGATTTTGCGATGAAGTGGATTGTCACTGTCCAAGCATTGATGGCAGGAAATGCTCTTCTTGCTTCAGCAAATTTTCTTCTACTTTGACTGTTATTGTCTTCGTAAAGTCTGGGTGGATTTTCCTCATTTCTGATACGTACGAACCCCAAGCATAATGCAGCGAGGATGAACAGGGACACGATGATGACTGTGACATGTTTACGAGAGAGAAAACGACCAAGACTTTCAAGGCCTTTTTCGATCCTTATCAGGGGAAGATGGGATATGAGCACGACATTGGCTGTAGTATGTGTTTTTTTCCTCTTACGATTCACAGGTTCAACTCTATTTCTGTAGTTTAATAACAAGAGCACCTTATATCAATAGAATATCAGGGATGTAGAGGCAAATAATCGTTTTAGTACATCCCAACTGATTACTGTTTACACGAACCGACCAATCACATCACAACCAGATATATAAATACCATCTACTGTCTTTCGATCTTCACTGGACTCTGAAGATGACTTCCGCACAGGTTGTCGAAACGTGAATGAATCAGTTGCAATAACGTTTACAGTAAAGAATTTAACCATCCGATCAGTTTCATACATTACCTATTCATTTGGCTTGATCAGTGTTTTCTGCTGCAGAACGTTTGTAACAATATCCAAGCTAACAGGCAATGTGTCTTTGATGAGCTGAAAAAAGTAACAAATTAAACCTCACATACTGAAACCTGTCCCTCCCCTCCCGGCGTTTAAAATTACCATTAATATTCGCATGGCTGAAATGCCCAAATGTCAAAAACTCACTAGTGCACGAAGGTAACGTTACAATCCACCAATGTTGGGCGTTACCATGCAGTGCGCATGCGTTCCTTTTTAACCAATGAAATCGTACATACTTGGCAAGCCAAACTCGGTGACCCGCGAGCTGAAACATTCTTTCCTACTTCAAGCCAAAGAGCCGTATAGCCGGTTACGTGTTTTGCTTTTTCTTATTACGCAATTTGCATCGTATATTGTTTTAAAACTGATACTAAAATCCAGGGATAAGGACAGAGCTTTTATTAGCCACAGTGCGTAAAGTGACACAGATTTTAGTCTCTTGTGGAAGTGAGAAAAAACCCTCAAGCTCGTAAATGTTTCATGTGCGGGGGGCTCACATTTCATTGCAGGGGGCCGCCAATCGAAACAGGAAAAAATATTTGACTTCTTGCCTTGGAATAAAATATTTGACTTCTTGCCTTGGAATAAAATATTTGACTTCTTGCCTTGGAATAAAATATTTGACTTCTTGCCTTGGAATAAATTTGCTTCATTCTTTGATCAAAAATCAATAAAAGAAACTAGGTATCCTTATGGCAGATGGTTTAATTTGTAAACCGAAGATTGTGATTAGCTTATTTTTAATGTTGTCGTGTAATGTTAATTTCAGTAGCCATCGCTCATATTAAATCATGCAGGGCTAACAAATCTCCGCGGCTTATTGTCGTTATCTTAGTAAAAACAAATCAACAGATGTTAATCGAGAAAACGCCATATTTTCATCCTCTTCTACTGTCCGATAGATTTTGTATATCTCTTTGCGAGGTGTCACTCGGCTTGACCTTACTTCGTATGTACTGCAGCAATGGAATTTGGATAATCTTTGGTAAAGATTGAAGCGATTTCTTTTTGACTATCGTCGTTTAGTAAAAACTTATTACATGGTGAACATATTCATAAGAGTAATAAAGCAGCGAAACACCAGTGCGAACTTGAACTAGAGTCAGATTTTTGTGTCGGAATTTTTCCGGGTGATGTCAGCAGGTAAAAACTAAAAATCGCATTTATTTTTTGTTTAAAATTTCCACTACAATTGATGTCTTAACAAATACCAACTCTCTTTCATAAACTGTTTAACATGGCGTTCTGGACAAAGCTGTGTTAGTGGAGCAATTTACGGCCAGAATGTACGTGACTATCAATCGCGTGAATTCGTAAATAAAAAAACCTAATATTTAATGATAACACACAGAAGTCTATTTCACACACACACAATTAACAAGTTAC
This sequence comes from Stomphia didemon, assembly GCA_031471435.1. NCBI lineage: Eukaryota > Metazoa > Cnidaria > Anthozoa > Actiniaria > Actinostolidae > Stomphia > Stomphia didemon. The sequence continues at coordinate 3,331 of JAUPMF010051454.1, read as the reverse complement.
TGAACTTACCCAAAAGAGACGTCCTTCCACGGTGCATATTTCTGTTATCTGGTTCTTTATCCCTCATTTCCGTGTCTCTATACATCACGTTAAGCCCAACGCACTGTTTGTTTCAGTTCCTGTTTCTCGACATTGCGTGATCGTTTTTGTTCAGTGGTATATTTGGAGTCAAATATTTCAAGGCTGAATGCATTTGAATAAAAAGGCTTATTCACCTGATTGAACTATAAGCCCAAATTGCACATCTCGCGAAACTGTATCAGTGATGTTATAACATGGCTTTCGGTGCCGCTATAATTTGTTAATTCTCTTGGTGTTAGTTTGTTGTTTTATCACAGTAGTTGGGGAGGAATTATTTTTGGTTTTCCGCATTTTTCTTTTAGAACTTATTTACTGCGCCGGATTTTATTGAGTATTGTGCGCAATGACCACATGTGACCATTTCAAACATAAGTAAGGACAGTAAGAAATGTAATTTCGTTAAGAAGTGAAAAAAAAAACAAGATTAGAATAAGTAAACAGAATACAGGTGTATGGTCTAGTAGAGATACAATATCATATAGGCGTACGTGTGAACATATGCAAATATATATTAAAAAAAAAAAAATCAGCATTAGAGCACCACAGCTGTCATATATGACGTAAATAATGGCGGCAAAATAACGGAGAGAGTTTAGAATAGTCCTTTTTTTAAATAAGTTATTGACTGATCTCAGGTAAACACAGTAATCGATGCGTGATGAACACGTACATAGCAATCAATGACGTCTTTCGTTGAGTACGTGCTTGAAATGATGAGTTATGTCGTGTTCTCTCATTTTGCGTGTTTCCGAATTGAGCGGTCGCCATTAGTGCGTTTTTTTTTCGCCCGCGAGTTTTCATCTGTTACATATTGTCAGTGTAATGAGTGTGTATTGAACGTTTTCAATACAAATTAGGTTATTTTTCCTCAGTCTTTTTTACATCAATAGAAACATTGTGTATATCGCGTGGTTCAATCCAGTGAACCGACCCTATTCATTGTGTTCTCAAAACACTTGTTTTTGGATTGATCACGCGATTGCGTTCAGCCGCCATCTTGGTGCATTATATATGCGCATACATAATGAGCGAATCGTTATATCATGTAGTCAGCAACACGCACTTGATTCTAGTTCCATATTTCGACTCGAAGAAGTTGAGAACAAGTATTGCCCGAGCCCAGTCACTCAATTGCTTAGAACAAACAGGTTAGTTCATGTTCAACTATTATCTTTGTATTCCAGTGCGATTTCTATGAGAAACTCGATGATTTTAAATTTCATAGCGTTTTGCCTGGACTGATCAACGATGCAACCGCTTTTCGTCGATATCAATTCACAGCACTCGGTGTGGTACACAAAAAGGAATTGTTTATATATGTCACCGCCAGATATTTAAGGTGTTTTTACCACCAACTATATAGTATAGTTAAAACAGTGCTGGTGATGTGACGTTGTTAGGATACAAAAAATTGAATACAATACAGTTTTCCGTATACCATTCACCGAAATGTTTCAGTAATTTATTAGAAGGGAAAAAACAGCACAACAGATCTCACAGGCGAAATATAATCAGTCCTTATTATCGATATATTCAATGGAAAGAATATTGCGGAATATTGTTGAATGTTCTAGTTCCGCGTCGAACCAAACGACTAATCTAGTCTGACAGAGGAATATATTTGAATGACTTACCATTTATAATTTACAAACCATCTCTGCCAGTCAAACATTTCAAATGTTTAACTACATGTCAAAATATTGGATTTTAACAGTTATATTATGTGTTTACTGATTAACTTGGTCTCAGTGATGTCAGTTAATATTCTCTTGCAACTCCCAAGTATTAATTAACGTTCATTGGCTTTAAACAGCGGGTGTCAGTACTGATTTGCATGGGTCTCTTCTGTGTTTATAGGTTTTCTACGTAACCCCTAGACAGCACTAACACGCCTAGTCATGTCTGGTGGTAGCACTGATGTCAACAGGTCAGCCATTAAAACATTCATACACATCATTTTCTAGTGTTTATTTCTTCGGTCTTGATAATATCATGCTCAACCTCATCCAATAATTGTTTATTGTTAGCATTCTTGGCAAGGTCCAGCGCTTCGCAGAAGCGTTTCGCATCGTTTCGTTTCGCAAAAGATCATAAGCCCTATGATATGTAATAGAAATAATTTATAAAATAGTCTTAGTTTTTTTATAACTTTGGAAAAACTTAATTGCGTTGTAAGTTCTAGATAAATATGAATGAAGATAATGTTTGTACACTCGCAAGAGCTAGCAATGAAAAGAACGCGGAAAATCCAACGTAGCTTGTCCTCCACTGCTTTCTCTCGTTGCCTAATAGTTTATATTACCAATACCTCAAACCATGTTTAAAGCCTGTTATGTTAACCGGTTTCAATCCCTATTTGCTCACACTATACTACCTAGCTCGAAACCTTGCTTAACTGAACAGCAACCTGGAGCCGGGAAAGGTAGTTTGAACTGTGTGGAACTCAACTTAGCTACAGATAGAGAGTCCATTTTTACAAAGCCTAGTTTTAATCGTTAAGCAAGTTTACTTGGTGTGAATTTAAGTCAGACTTGATTAAACGATGAAGTCTTAATAACAAAATATCTTGATAAAATGAAGTTAATATATTTACACCAAAGCACAAAAGAATGCGGAAAATTCAACGTATCACTGCTTTATGCTTTCTACCGTTGCCTAGAAGTCTATATATGGCACTGATAATATGATGTAGTCTGACAAATATACTAAAATATGCACAAGAACGGACGAGATATGAGGCCGTATTTTTATGACGAAGAAAAATGTAATATACACAGTATTATACTCGTACAAATACACAGTATCTCTCTCATACACAATATGAGATGCTTTAATAGCCGACTAATAGCCTCTATCAGATAATAGTGTGAACCACCGCTACTTTCTGAACAAACGCCATTGCTGGTTGAAGAAACAAAAGGATAATCATAAGATTAAGAGCAAGACAAGATGAGCCATGCAAAACAAAGACATATACATTCTTTGTTTTGCATTGCTGGTTCTATAATCTGGTTCTATTATCTTTTTGTTTGTTCATCCAATCATCCAATGATGTCTGTTCAGAGAGTAGTGGTTAACTCTAAGTTCTATAGCACACTAATGGTCGAAAGTACCATGGTCACTCAACCGTATATTGGTTTACAAACAACCATCCAGGGGCGGATTTAGGGGGAGGGTGTTGGGGGTGTACACCCCCCCCTAAATCCGAAATTTGCCCTTTGTCCTATGCCCTTTTTTTGGTTTTGGTGCC
>JAUPMF010051010.1:13650-29038 GCA_031471435.1 Stomphia didemon | reverse complement strand
TCATATTTTCAGTTACAACGTCAGTACAAGGTTAAAAATACCCTACCCATCTTGTATTTTATTGTGCACAAAATGAAAGTGCTAAAACGAACAAGAAATTAACCTATTAACCAAGCTTGAAATATAACCACTAGCTATATTAAAAGAACAATAATTGCTTCTTAATTAAAACAAGTACTAGGTGTTCAAACGATTCCAGAAAGATGTTATATATGTGCATCTATCTGTAGCCATCCTGGCCAAGACTTTACCCAGATTCGAGTCGTTTCTAACGAACCGTTGTCTTCAGTAAGCATTTCTCGTGCTAAACATGTTTTTACTTGCTGCTCGTGTATTTAGTAACAGCCTTTGTGCCTTCACTGACGGCGTGCTTGGCCAGTTCACCAGGCAAGAGAAGACGAACTGAAGTCTGGATTTCTCGTGATGTGATGGTAGATTTTTTATTGTAGTGTGCTAAGCGAGCAGCCTCTCCAGCAATGCGCTCGAAAATATCGTTGACAAAGGAGTTCATGATGTTCATGGCTTTGCTCGATATGCCAGTGTCTGGGTGGACTTGTTTCAGCACTTTGTAGATGTAAATAGCGTAGCTCTCTCGTCGTTTTTTTCTCCTAGTCCTTTTACCCGACACAGGGACTTTCTTTCCAGCTTTCTTCTCACCTTTCTTTCCAACTTTAGCGGGCATTGTACTTTTCCGATATATTTCTTTTACAACGGTGTTGTTAATTTCGATAATATGGCACATTGAATTGACAGCTCGTTCGAATTTATATCGCTGATTGGACAGATTAATTGATATGCGGATCGAAAATCCATCGATTTGATTGGTTAAAAGCCAAACGTACTTCAAAGGGAACATTATCAGGCAGGTATGTGATGAATATACCATGACACAGCACTGTATTTTTAATGTGAGACATAAACACGGAATGTGATTGGTGAATTTCGATCCGTACTACGTCATACGTTCGTATAAAGAAAGGTTCGAAATCAATATTTGAAAACAATATATTTCGGGGTCTTTAAATTCTGAGGGAAAAATGTCTGGTCGTGGAAAAGGAAAAATTACAGGAGCCAAATCTAAAACTCGGTCTTCGCGAGCAGGACTTCAATTCCCTGTTGGTCGAATACACAGACATCTTCGAAAAGGAAACTACGCCAGCCGTGTTGGTGCTGGGGCTCCAGTTTACTTAGCAGCAGTTCTGGAATATCTAAGTGCAGAAATCCTCGAGTTGGCAGGAAACGCAGCCCGTGATAATAAAAAGAGCCGAATTATTCCACGACACTTGCAGTTGGCCGTGAGAAATGACGAGGAACTGAATAAACTTCTCGGTGGTGTCACCATTGCTCAGGGAGGTGTACTGCCAAATATCCAGGCTGTTCTTCTTCCCAAGAAAACCGAGAAGAAAAGTTAAACAAATCTGGCTACAGAGAGAATGAATGAATGAACAAGAGCAAGAGGCTCTGTTATATAACGCAGTGTCGATAACAAATTATGCTTCCTTGAGCGCCAAATGACACATTAGTGTTTCCCTAGTATTTATTAGTGTGTTTTACAGTTAGTTATAACATTATGTAATCTAGAATGTCGTCGTAATACAAAGAAGAACCAATGTGAAATATATTTCCGTTTTTTTTGTTGACCACAGGAATCCCGCGGATATCGTTTCCTATCTTTCATTCTATAATTTTCTATTTCCTTTTGTAATTTCTATTGCAGCAATACCGCTAATTTATTTGTATGATCGATTTATTTAAGACTGAAAATAAAAGCAATCACCATTGAATAGGTTTGTTTTCTTGTGTACTGATTTTACATACATCTTACCCCTAAACTTCCACTGTACAAACAGCCTTATTTTATTGTATTCTCTTGTATGAATCTTCAGTGCAATCTGTGGAGTGGTATACCAACCAAAGGACTTTGCAACATATTTACTATCAATACTGATTGTCAATGGCCTTCTGTATGTTGGTTTCTATGTTACTATGAAGGTATGTACGGTCCAGATGTGTAACTTATGTGAGAAAATTGTCTGTGTGTCCAAATGTGCAATCCTCATACTAAACGTTTGCCTTTCAATTCTACTTTAGATCAGAAACAAGGAAAAAATCTTACTGTTGCCATTGGTAGTGTCCAGTCTCTCTCTTGTTACTTGGATTGTGGCTCTGATCTTTTTCTTCCAGGGGTTGACTTCATGGCAGGTGAGAAACTCTTCACTGCAGAATTTCTGTAATACCTCATGTGTAACTGATGTCTCGAGTATAGATAACTTTCCCAAACTATAATTCTTTATGTCCTTGAATATTAGCCTGCATTTCTGCCGACTCCTCACATACTCTATTTTCACCACCAGAAAAGCCCTGCTCTGTCACGTGAGGGGAACAGAGAGTGTCGCTTGTTTGGTTTCTATGACGACCATGACATTTGGCACCTGCTCTCGGCTACTGCAATATTTTTGTCATTCATTGTAAGTGAGATATTTTATTTAATCAGATGTTGTGGCTGTGATGTTGTGTACATTATGTAATTGTCTAATAGTTATTCCTAGGAATGGTAGGGGTCATGTGATAGTTCTAGGTGGACTTTGGTTCCCAGGGAGAATCTGATCCATTCATTATATAACACTTGTGACTATATGTGTGTGTTTGGTTGATTTCAGGCTCTGTTAACACTTGATGACGACCTGGAGGGAGTTCCAAGGACACGAATCCCAGTGTTCTAGTCCTAATTTTTGTTGGGGATGGTGGAATGGTCAACCACAATGCTTAGCGAAACACAATGAGGCTCGATGGTGCAACACTGTATGAGACGCTTCAAAGATAAAACATAGGAGTTAATTATAGCTTTACAAACTTGAAAAACGTACGTTGCGCGCCGAAGTCTAAAAAATTGAAGGTGTTTGTAGGCAATGCGTTTTTGTAGAATTTTGAAAAAAAAAATAGATATGCGCGATAATTTTGAAAATCGGAACGAGTCTTAACCATGCGCACACCATGACCTGATCACGTGGCGTGCAACAATCATTCTAAATTTGATATGTTTTGTAGTTGAACAAAATTATTATAATATCACAACAGCAGTATGAATTTATTTTACTTCTTTTTTCTGCATAGAGGGTCAATCTTGAATACGAATAGAATATTGATCTATTAAAACTACTTCAATAAATATATTTTATTTTATTTTCATAGCCCTTCAAGTTAGGAGGAATTTATTATTGTTTCAGTATTCCCTCATCAGTGCGCAAACGTTCTGAAGCACGGCCTCGTCACCCCCCTTTCTTGCCCCACCTTTTTTCAGCCCACTTGTTCACGTTTGATTCCGTGGAAACTATGCCTCTGCATACACACTGGACAATAGTCTTAGTAACTAGTCCCAGTCTCCACCCATCTTCCCCTTCCTATCCCGCAGACCCCTTTCCGACTCTTATCTGATGTTGCGCCAGGCTACACAGGTTATCAGGACAAAAACAAGTTCTAGCTTTGATCGTTAATTTTTAGTGGTTCAAATATTTTTGAAAATTGCTCGCGTATTTTTGGTGGTTTAGTTTCAAATACCAAATCTAAGTAGATAAATGAATCTCCCGCAAGTCCCGTAAGGTCAATGGTTATGTTGTACCACTTTTCTAAGTGGACGAGTATCCGGCCACTCAAGTGCTGTCACCCAGGGAGAGGCTAGAGTCACGGCGTACCATGCATTCCAGTCCCGAGGATAGGCTGACTGATCCACAGACACGCCTTGCGACCCAATGCTGTCAGTCAACAACTGGGTCAACTGAGATACTCTGGTCTTCTGTCCAAGAAAACTAACGTGAGCTGCGTATTAAAGCGGCTGTAGCCAAGTTACATGGTTTCAAAGGTTGTCCGTTCTGTCCAAAGTTAAATCTATGCTACATATGCGCCGCTAGTTTTCTGGCCAGTTTTGTCCCAAGTTTTCTCCATTTGTCAACCTGTCGGTACATCCGGCTTACCTAAGTATATGACTCTAGTTTGTATACCTGTCTAATGAGAAACAAACGACAATAAAACAACATATTCACCCCACTTAACTTTGCGGTTTATTTATGGAATGTCAACTCTACGCGTGCTACTGCGCATGACCAAATGTCCGGAAAGGCAGCGAGCACGTCTGCGCTGTAGAAACTAACAAGGCGCAAACCGCCTACAGTTTAGAATGGTTTAATGGTTTATGCTGACAAACAGGCGCGTGTGAATCGTTTAGAATACCGGGACAAACAGTTGATAAAACAGTTCATAGAAGATTTTTCTTCGGTGAATTGACGGAGACGGAAAACTCGTTATGATAACAACGCACCCCGGTAATGCAGAGATGATTTCTGCTTCCCGACTACGACCAGAGCTCCATAACTACCCGGCTTAGGCATACTAAGAGCAGATTATAGAAAAACAATCCACCAGACCTCGACGGAGAAAACAATCTTTCCCGCCATTAGTGATATTTTAGGCACCGCACCGAAGCAATCATTAGTCAAAAACCACACGCAAAAAAATACATTTCCTAATAGATTTTGTCGGATCTTATGTTGCTATCTCGTCGAAGATAACCATTAAAAACTCTTATATTTATTGTTGTTGTAAAGTCATTCTCGAAAGATGGAAAGATATGCTTATGGCTTAGATTTACTATGAAACAAAGGGCGCAATGTGATCGACGATCCGATTGGCAGACCGCAGACGGATGTTCACGGCTGGCATTCAGTCCCGCACTCCGCGTGATCTCTAGACCGTTTTCATCAGCACTTTTTAGACAAAAGAATCACGATAGAAAAGAGTAGATGAGGAATAATAGTACAAGAGTATAAAGGGTACTTTGTACTCACGGCAAGGCGGTCATCCTGTCATACAATTGAATTGAATTCCTTTGTACACCCTAGGAAAAACCCTATCAGGAAAACAGGAAAACATTATTTCCGCTTAGTATTCAACCTTGATGTAAAATAATATTTTTCTTCCTGAGTTTTTCTTTCCTTTTCCATTTTCGCTGGAAATCATGGCGACAAAACTGCATTATCACCTTGTTCATTGAACAGAAAAATACCGCACACTCATCCACCTTTTGAGCTGTTTGCCTTACGCTTGGTTCAATCAAAGCAAAACCGGAGAGTGTTTGGTCTGGAGACACATGGTTGAAGATGATTTGAATGTTGTTGAACAGCAGTTGAAAAGCGATTAGAAATTTCATTTCCACTTGGCGGCTTTTGTTTACAGATGGTGTCATTTACGGAACTGCGCGGTGTGGAACACTAATAGCTCGTATCACGGGCTTGCAAATCGGATTTAAAATTTCCCGTCAAATGGGACAAAACGGGCCACGCCCAAAGAAGGGGGCAGACAGCTGTTTTGTATATTCTACTACCAGTGAACCGATATTAACCTCATCAAAGAAAACAAACACTGCCCAATCGTATTAACTTACTAAGGGTTGCGTGAGTCTTCGTAGTGTCTTCGTGGTCGATGCCTCATTATCTCGGGAACAGTTAATTGACAATTCAGCTGATTCTGTCTTGACCGATTTACTGAGTACAGGCGAGATTGCAAGATAAACATCGGCCTTCCTTTGTTGGTTCAGATCTGTCCGAATATCATGAAACATTAGTACAAAGGTACATAAAGAAACTAGTGCTTTTTTCACAAGCAAGATGTTGTCTAATGATCAAACAAGACTGTGCGCCATAATTGAGACAATTCAACTTCCGGCGGAAACGACGAGAACGTTATTTCGCAGAGAGCTTCTGAAGCTCAATTAGATAATCGGAGCAACTCTTGAGACGCTTTCGAGAAAATGCTTCCACAGCCAATGGCTGAGCAACTTTGAAGTCATTTAGGGATTTCAGGCATAAAAGGTGAGCAAATACTTGCATTGTTACGTACCGGACATGACGGTATTGTGTGACGGATCGCGAATGAGGCATTGTAGTGGTTGTCGATGATTGGCAGCTGTCAATGGAGACAGCCGCGAGTGAACAAGTATTCTCCATTTCAAGGTTTGAAAACGTAAAGCTTTCTTCGAGGCAGCGAGGATTTACAGCGTCAGATTTAACACTAACACTACAAAACAATACTACCGAATGGGAACTAATGAGGGACGTCTTGTTCAAGGTCTAAGGGAACTAGCTTAACCGTTGTTTCAGGGCAAAGTTTGACGAAGGTGAGTCAAAAGTCTTTTGTCGTTTGTCTGGTGTTTCCGTATATTCTCTCCTCATTCTCAAGGGCTAAAATAACCCGAAAACACAAAGCGAAACCCTGAGAATAAGTATTACTGTGCTGGTGTACCTGTCGATTTATTTCTAAGGTTATTAGCCCGTTAGAACCGCCGATTTGTGGTGAGCTAGCTATTTGATCGAAGAATCCTATCGCTGTACAGAAATACGGTACTCAAGTTGATGATAATAAATTGCCTTATTTCTTTACGTTTGAATAAACTCTGAAATAATCTCCGAGACCAAAAAAAACATATCATAGCACTTAGAAAGAATATTATATTAAATTACGTCCTTGAGGCGCTCGTTTGTGTAATTCTCTGCTGCTCTATTTTAATAATTCTTCTGTTCTCAGCAAGAAAAGTCAACCAATACTTGTATGACAGTCGGTTGGATTTTCTTTGACAAGACGAAGAACTGTTATTTATATACGAGATTGTTGAAAGATTTTCGATTGAAGTTCGTGAAAACCGCAACACGCTGAAAGGGAGCGAAAATTTGGCGTTCGTAAAGAACACACACTGAAAAACCGCCACAAATAATTATCTTGAGCGGGCTAATAACATCCGTATTGTATTTCGTGTTATTTGGATATTCCGTTGTCCTTTGTTGTTGTGCTGATTGAATTTGGTAGAAAAATAAAGGCAAATAGTTCGCGTTGTTTTGGTAGAAAACGGCGTCGTGAAAGTCACTTCGAATCTGAACGAACTCTTTGTGTTTTGTGGTATGGCAGATATCTTATCTTAGTGCTGTATGTATTTCGAGCATATTGAGGTTCGACAACGGCTAATACTGCGGTGAACTTTAGCAATCTGTCATCCCCAGTGATAGGCGTTATTTGAGAAGTTAGCTTGTGTTTTTGCGGTGCAAAACACATTGCTAATGACTGAAGTCATGGGCCAGATGGACGCGCTAAAGACCAACGCACCCAGACCCGTGTGTCACTTCACATTCACATTAAAACACTTTTCAGGCATTGTTACCTAATAAACATTGTAGATCTTGAATAGGTCGGCGTTTAGTGGGTTATTCAAGTAAGAGGGTACGTTTTATAGTCGTCTGTATCAGAATAATATTCAATTTCAACCAGGTTCAAAGTGATGTAATTTTACCCCAGTCTAAAAATACTCGTTTGGGAAAATTTGATTCCTAATATTTATGTTTAATTTCGTGACTGCTTAGCGGATTTAGGAACACGTATATTACACCACGCTGAGTTCAAGTGATGAAGGTGTCAAATTTAATAAGGTGTTTAGAATTAGGAATTATTTGTTCCATGTTACAGAAGGAGGTTTTGATAAACTCACATGTTATTTTCAGCCAAGTTACTGAACATGTTTCAGTACTGTCACTTGACAATCACGATGATCTTTGCTAGTTTTGAATTTTATATATATAGCATCAATATTTTGCAGTTCACAAACTATTTTAGCCCCAGGCAAAAAATCCCAAATGTTCACTGAAAGAATCGATCACTTTTATAAAGTGTTAACTTTAGGAATAAATAAGAATTTTAGTACAGTACTGTGTGTAGAGAAGATTCCTATAACATAGTACTACCTATCCTATATAATGAGGTATAATGCTGAATTGTAGAGCATTTATTTGTGATCAAATAATCAATTCATTGATAAGCTCTCACCACAAAGTCACTGGAAGGACAAAGGTGATCAAGGATATCAAGATTAGGAAATGTTTTCAGACATAGAGGAACCAACCTATTCACAAAGGTCTTGCTATAATAAATATGCAACTTATTCTTTCTGTTCTCAAGACGACCGAGGCAGTTATGAATTCTCCAAAGAAAAACATACATATTGCTTTCTCTTAGTGAGAATTATTAAATCCTCAAAATCATTATCAATACTTCTTTTTCCTGGATTCAATATGTTAACAATGATTACTCCTATTATTTCTTATTGCTACTACCAAACTGGAGTACTTAGGGGGTGGGGTAAAGGTAGTCATGGTATCGTGACTGCACTGGGATGTCATTATGTTTATGCACAAGTAATGGGTGATATTGTATGTTCAGTTATTAGGATTAAAGATTATAGTGTATGTTAAGATTATATCTGAGGAGCTTTAACAGGATCTAGGCTGAATATCTATCAGACAAATGACCTCCAAACCTTGAAGGGATTGTAAACATTAACTAAGCTTATATGTATGTACATGTATATTATATATAAAAGAGCAGTCTTTGATAGTGGCTCAGTGGACCAGAATGAATGCAGGAACTATTCCTTTATTATTGCAGATTTTAAAATGTATCTGTAACTACTGCATATTTATTGTAAGTACTAGAGAATGTGTTTACATGCATATGTATTATTTTAAGTTTAATCAGTTTTCACCAGCTTTAAGAATATACTATAATTTTTCAATAACATGTTTTGACTACCCATCAAATATTTTGTAACCACATCACCTTTATGTTCAGTGACATTCATGTGTCAATCCTATGTTTTGATGATTATTAGCGCTAATATTAGCTGTACACAATGTATTTCCAAAATAAGTCAATGAGCATAAAAACAGTTCCTTCAGCTGACATATTTTTCAAGTTCTGCATGTACATGTATGATTATACCTAGTATGTGAATGTTCGAGATATTGTTAATTTTAGATTTCCAATAAATAATTACATTAATTGTGTTTTCAAATTGAAGTAAATATACATCATATTGATTTAATTTTTCCATAATCTATTTTTGAAAAAAAAATGTTGTTATATATTTCCTTTTTTCTTCATTTCAAGATTCCAAAGGTGTTATCAATATTTAATGCACGGAACTCAACTGAACCTCAGCAACAGTTAGGGTACACAGTACCTGTATATATATCTGACTGTAAAGAGTTCCAGTATTATTCAGTTCAATCAATGGCACTGATTTCGATGAGGGTTTATTTTGAGGATAATGAAAAATCTGTCCACTTTCAGCTGACTGTATTAAGAGGTGTGGTTGATGCTTATGAATATGCACAAAACCTTACCCCTAGGGTAGAGAATTTGTGTGCACTAAAAGGTTGGATCCACCTACTGAACCAAAAGTATTTCTATATATTCATGTACAAACTACATTGTATATATCTGGAACTTATGATATCTATGCTGATGGTATCGAAAAAATTGCTAGTCCTTGTAAGTACATGTATCCTTGTTGCACATGTAATGGTAACAATGATTGCTTCAAACAGATATGCCCTTGCTTCATTTATAATTACTGTTTTTAAAATAGTTTTCATTTAAATAGTTGTGAAGGTTTGCTTACATGTAGTGAATTTATCCAAGAAAGAGTGGTTCATACATAACTGCAGCATATCATTGTTCTAGTTTCACCCTACTTAACGTAGCTGTACCTTGAGTCATGTAAATTATGCAAGTGTTAGAGAGGGTTAGTGGGCTCTCTGTTGGTGTTTAGAAGTGTTTTCAATACTGTACAAGTGCTGAATAAAAATTTAAAATACTGTGTTCTTTTTAAGTGAAAAAGTGCAAATTATTTATTATATCTATTCCTTAAAAGCTTTATACACAATCTGACACCAAAATGTATTGAAACTGTTAGACAACAATCTCTATCATCCTCAATCCACTGTCTCTTATCAAAGTATAGGTAGCTTCAGGGCTAGAACATTTTGCACTGTACACATATATATGTACTCATCTACAGTAAAAACCAATAATGCAATCTTCAATCCCATTTTTCATGTTTCAATTACAGCAGGGGGAAACATGTTAGTAAGGAAAAATTATAATTACATTTAATTAGAGTGCTTTACTTTTTTCCAACTAATCTGAACAATAACATTATTGTCTGAGCCCAATTTGAGAGAGAATCATAGAGAAATAAGGTGTTTGGGAACCAAGTAAATATTTACTGACAAATGTAAAGTAATCTAGATGTACACTCTGTATTTATAACACGATAAGAAAAGAAAAGTGCTTTGAATTGAAGTATCCTTTGATAAAGATTTTAGGTTTTGTTTTATTTCTTCAATGCTAAAAAAAACAATGATTTTTATCCTCTCAGTTTTGTTATTCTTTGGTTACACAATCTACAATTCCCATGTTATCACACAGGCCTGCACATGTATTAGCTTTTAGCCTGAAAATTACCAACAATTAATGTGTTATAGTCATTAACATCCAACCAATCTCCAACAAGGGCACTTGTTTAGTAATACAAGCCCCTCTGTATCTCATTACTTAAAGAAAATAATTGAATTTCCTCTCTTTATCAGGTCCATCAATCCACACTTGCATGATAAGCATGTTGATAAAGAATAATTCAAATGTTTGTGTTGTATTTTCAAGGTTACCTACACCCAACATGGACTGTTGCTTGTAAACACACCAAACTGTCACCTTATACAGCAAAAGGATGTTCAGCAGGAGAGCAGTTATTCCCCTTATGTTTCTAGTGGCCAGCACTCACCTTCTACACTCATCATCTGCAGGTAATGTATTCTTTCTTCTGTCTGTATAAAACAAACACACACTGTTCTTAAACTGGTGTGTGCATGTACACATATTATACAAAACAGTTATCAATTTTACCATTGACATTTGAACACGATAATATTAAATTATACATGTGTGTTGGTAAAAGTAACACTTTTTAAGAAGAACTTTTTTGTGAAGAACTCGGTTTCTCACCTTGATAAAAAGTAGGCCCAAAAAATATATATATTTGTGTTTCAAGGCCTTGTTTTTAATAATTGGGGATTATTTTATGGTGATTTTTTTAAATAATTTCTGTGGCACTATTGACAGTAAAAAAAATTGAGTTGGTGCCAAAAAAAATTGGGTTGGGCCGGAGGGCAGGCAACCGTAAACACACATTTTTTTACACGCTTTATTATTACGAACAACAGATGTTAAAAGAATTTTGTTCGTTTGTGGTATCCCTGCTGAACTGGGAATAATTCTGTTTTGTATTTGTGCAGATACTCCCCCTCAGATAACTGTACACCCATCAAATGTCATAGTGGCTAAAAACACCAATACAGACCTCAAATGTAGGGCCACAGGTAGCCCATCACCACAAATACACTGGCTCCATAACGGCAAGCGTGTGCCCACTGATGCAGATGACAAGGAGAGTAGAAGATTTATCATGCCGAATGGAGACTTGACTTTTATCAGAGTTATTAGCCATAAGAGAAGAAAAAAGACAGACGCGGGATGGTACCAGTGTGTTGCTGTGAATAGAGCAGGGAAGGCAATAAGTAGAAATGCTACCCTAGAAGTAGGAGGTATGTTTCATTAGAGTTCTTTTGTATGCATGACAAACATTGGTTCCATATTGTACCATGATTTGTGGTAATAAAGGTTTGTTGGGGTTTTCAAGCATCCTGATTGATTCAGAATAAAGCCGTTTGATTGTTACTGTACAGTAACTGTACCATTTGCCAGGCACACTGTGTGTTGCAAGCTATGATTTGCTGTTGTATTATTGGCCAGATATTAAGATCATACACCCAACTACAGTACAATATAACACAGACACCTTGCTATGGCAGACACTCTAGCAACTGTGAGATACACTGGACCTACATGCAGCTGTGTTTATTATCATGAACCTTGACTGATATGTAACCCAGCTTTTTAATGGTATATATTCACAAACTTGTTTTATTTTTTTTAGTCTTGCGGTCCAACTTCAAGACAGATCCTAAAGATAAAAATGTGACAGTAGGAAATGCTGTAACGATAAAATGCAATCCACCAAGAGGTCGACCAACTCCTACTGCCTCTTGGCTGAAAAATGGACAGCCATTTAAACCTGATGGTAATAGAGTACTCATTGTAGACCCTGGAAGCTTGTACATAAGGATTGCACAAAAGGTGGACCAAGGACAATATGTATGTCGAGCTACCAATGCACTAGGGCAAAGAGATAGTAAGCCAGCTACACTGATGGTTAAAGGTAGAGGTGAACACAACAATAATTATGGTTTTACTGTTAAAAAAATAATCGAAAGGGTCAGTGCATGAACAGCGTAAGAGTCTTTGATCAAATCAAACTTTTTCCAATGTAATCTCCTAATTTTTATACAAAGGTAGGGAGAATTTAACATTTAATCAATGTCACTTTGCACTTACCCCTTCAATGTTTTTTACTGCAACAAATTTGGACTGTTCCAATGCAATGGACTTGTATGGTGATGTGCTTCATTCAATCACATTCCTGGAATGTCAACTGGCGTTATGTTACTTTTAACAACAAACACTCAATTACCATGCCCACTCAAAAATCCTTAGTTGTTGGGGGAAAAAATTGATTACAGTGAAAGTTTTGAACATTTTTGACGTCATTACTTTGATCAATAAGAGTACACACAATAGAAAAAATGTGATCAATTTGCTAAGTAACCTATACTAGTTTGTTGAAGTGTGTTAGGACTCTATTGATGTTTATTAACTGTATTTACTCTCTCATGTTATTTAGAATTACCTTCAACTGCACTTAGCATAAGGCCAAAGAAGAAAGAGGTCATTGCTGGTCAGAATGCAGTTTTCCAGTGTGAATACCGAGATGGCCCTCAAATTGCTATAACATGGAGTAAAAAAGGGGGGGCATTGCCACTTGGTCGTCACTTTACCACTCAGGGGGGTGAACTTTTGATCACTGATACTCAACTTGGTGATGAGGGTGATTACATATGCAGCGTGGACAGTCTAAGTGAGACAGCAGTGTTAAACGTTCAAAGTAAGTATCTACATAGAAACAGAGTAGAGTACATGTACAACAAACTGACAAAGTAGGTATTCTTATACAATATAATAACAGTTCTCAACTGAATCATCTAAATTGAAGGCGTCTGTGCAAGAACAGAGTGCTTGCAACAAGTGACTTTGATTAAATATGACTTTCTCACTACTCTTGTATAAAAAAAAATGGAGATTCCACAAAGGAGAAGTTTGATGTTGATTAAAGTCACTACTCTGTTCTTGCAATAAACCCTCTTCAATTGTACACATTTTCAAATCAAGTTCTTTTGGTCTTTCACATCTCTAATATTTCAGCATGCTACTGACAATGAATGCTTCACAATGCAATGCCATTATTTTCAACTCCCCATGCCCTAACTCTTGTTGGCTGACATTTAATGAGATGCAGCATGTTATTAACTATTTGAAATTTTTTGAAATTTTGTTTTGTATTGAATTTTTTTTAATATTTTAAGTGAATTCTTCTAAGAAACTGTACTTCTCACACACCACCAAAACTCTGTCATGCTGACCACTGCAACACAACTTGACCTTTATTAATACAATAAAACAAGCTGCATCTAACTTGTTATAACTTAACATACATGTAGGGCTGGGTGGAGTCGAGATGGCGAACAGCAATAAAAACAACTGAATTCCCTACAAGTCACATTAATTGAAAACCCCTTGGGCCCAAGCTCCAGTGGCGTGTGAGAAAACATTTTCTTCAGCCAGTGAAAAAAATAATATTTGCTTTCCTATTTTAGTGTTAGGATCTTTTGCAGCCACCTGCACATACTAACAGCTTATAACATTCATCAGGGATGTAATACCATAATAATAGCTTACTAACAATACTACTAACCTTTTTCCTGCACTGATATTAGATCCACCATCAACTACCAGTCTTCTTCCTTCTCAAGGTACTATTCTTTACCTTTCTCCTCAGCACTTTTTGTTATGTTGTACAAACTTACTGTACTTTATTCTTAGTTTGCACGTTACGTCACAGCAGTCATGTTGGTGGTTGATAACAAAACATTTCTTCTTAGTTTCTCTTGCTCACACCACCAACATGGCTGCCATGTTCTTTGCAAACCAAGAATGTCTCCTCTTTAACTTTTAAATGCTCTAATGTGTTTCTATAACAGATCTGTGTATGTTTGTAGTTTGGTTCAATGTTTGTGTATCAGTCCATCAGGGGTGTAGCCAGGGGAGGGTGTCAGGGGTTTTACAACCCCCACTTTTTGAGCGAGATAATGTTTCCTTTAAAGATTCCACCCCCACAGCACCTATTCAGATCACAAGCTGATGGTGCATGTGGTTTTGTAACACCTTTTGGCTAGTTCCTGTCCATCTACATGTGCATTTATATGTATGTGTTGCTCTAAGTGGCTACATGTACTTAAAATATAACAAGCTGGTATTAATGCTGTCAACTGTATGTTACATGTACATGTACCTTGCCTGTTTTTTTATCTGTGATTCATTGTCTTTGTTGGCTGTCTTGTCTATTGGGCCTTTGAAGTTTGTTGTCTGGAATACTTCCATTTCACAACACATCAAGCTAACTCGTTCTATCACTGATATCAGCCAAACCTGTCATCACAAAACAACCTTCAGATGTCGTCGTCAAAGAAGGAAACCAAGCCAGCTTTTCCTGCCAAGCGTCGGGTAACCCACAGCCTACTGTATTCTGGGAGAAAAAGAGTGTTCGCAAACCCATGTTCCCACTGGTACAAGAGTACGGAAGATTCTTTGTCAAGAGCACCGGAGAGTTGACCATCACTCAGGTCGAAACAGAAGACGAAGGAGAATACATATGTTCTGCGTTAAGCCCTGCAGGTCTTGGTGCTAATGCGGTAGCCATGCTTACAGTTGTTGGTAAGCCAAAGCGATGTGTTTTATGAGTAGTATAGTTACGCTTTGGGATTTCTCCCCGCGCCCGCAGATTCTTCCCTCAGCAGTCACCGCTTCAAAAACATCTCAATGTATCGATGCATTGCAGTCGTCGTCGTATGTTTTCTAACAATTTTTTTTTGCGATAAGACTTTATTTTGCCCGTGTTTTTATATATATATCTTACTTTGTAGCAAAGTCTGCTACTGCACCAGTTCTAATCACAAGTCCAAGCAACCGGACAATCCAAGAGCTTGAAGATGTAGAGCTTACCTGTGTATTCGGTGGCAGCCCTACACCGAGTGTAGAGTGGTTTAAAGACAACCTGTCAACGCCGTTACTCAATACCTCTAGTTTGCTGATAACTTCCACTGGGTCCTGGTCCAAGCTCAAGATAAACCGTGGCCATATCAACGAGGGAGGGGTGTACATCTGTAAAGCTACTAATATACTGGGTGATGTTTCTGGCAAAGCAAATCTTATAATAACAAGTAAGGACGATGTTGTTTTGCTTGTTCGCAAAAATTCCGCATTGAGGATGGGTATGTAG
>JAUPMF010050789.1:0-11775 GCA_031471435.1 Stomphia didemon | reverse complement strand
TACAGATTATTAGTCGGCTAAGCATCTGATACGGCTGTGTATTTTTACGAGTCACAGCCGGAATGACGAGTAAAAATTAAATCATTTTCACAGTTAAATTTTAAAATTGAAAGCCAATTTGCGTTCGTCAAGTTTTGACAAATTATCTGATTGGCCAAGAATCTGACATCTGGTTTTAAAGAAGTATTTTTATTGGTTAAAGAAACGGGTAACCAATTGAAAGTTTCTAGCCTGATACGGTCTCTCGCGCTCTTTTCCCGTATCAGAGTCGCTGTCTTTGCAGAATTGTATAATAATTCAATAATATTTAAAATATTTCAAGAAGGTCACGTTGCCATGGTACTTATCTTCTGGATAAAGTTATCCACCCTTCGTACAACCGGCCCCTGGACTTCAGTGTCTTGATTTGCACCTCGCTTTATGCGACTGTCAATCATTCGGTGACGTCGTGTAGGCAGTCGTCTAAAGCAAAGTGCAAATGCAGACATTGAAGTCTGTACAACATAAAGTTATCCGTTTTTGTACAACCGTACCGGGGCCAGTTTAATTAAGGTACTATTAAGTTACATACATACTGTATAAACCTCTACAAATCTATCTGTTAAGCAGAAAACACCAGCGGATTCTGTGCAAGTTGAAAGAAGTCGGTTTGAGCATTTGATGCAGTTTTTAAAAGCAAATGAGTTTGTTGCTGTTGCACGCCGAAACCCAGCTTGGATGGCAATATTTGAAACTCCAATTGGTATATTTGACGTAATCTCATCGTTCAAGAGCATGTATGAGTTATACAAGCGTGAACAGTCATCATGACCATCAGTTTCGAAGTACATAACATTGCTTACTGGTCGCCGGCCGAACGACTCGCACATCATTTGGTAATCTTTGCACCAGTTGAGTTGTTTAGAATATCCCTGAAACCTTGGCAAATGTGCTTGGATGACAAGAAACTCTACATAGAGATAGCGAATCAATCTCGTCTCTTTAACTTCGAAGTTGTGACTTTGGTCTCGTGTGCATAACGTGTAGACTTCTTTTGTTGGGACATTACTTGAAAGGGAAAACAGACCTTGGTTTTGCGTGCTGTTCAAGAACCTTGTACATCTGGTACATCTATGAAGAGCGAACGAGTTCTGTAATGTGGCTTGGCTAAATCCCGCCATGTGTGCTAACTGAACTACGCGACTCCTCGCAGGACACTCGAGGGATGGGTCACGGGGCATCACTGCATCATATCT
This sequence comes from Stomphia didemon, assembly GCA_031471435.1. NCBI lineage: Eukaryota > Metazoa > Cnidaria > Anthozoa > Actiniaria > Actinostolidae > Stomphia > Stomphia didemon. The sequence continues at coordinate 10,540 of JAUPMF010050789.1, read as the reverse complement.
TGCCAAGCACAGAGCTTTTTCATGATCGTTTTCATATTCTTGGCGGTTGCATCCCAATGGGCGCATGGAGTAGTTTTCGCATAGTTTCTGATAGTCTCGACACCAGTTCTCATATTGTGATTTTCCATGAATGGGCACTCGAGATTTGACAGCTAAATACATCTCGTTTTTATATTCAACTTCTTTGGCCTCTATTACCTCAAAGGTACTCACATCGTTTAGACAAATCAAATGTACGAATTCTACAACATCAACAGACTTGTTATTGTGAAGGCAATTGAATGTTGTACCACACGTGTTGCTACCAAACACGTCCGTGCAAACCGCATTTGAACATCGAGCAAAAGAAAACGAGTTGACTTGTGTGGCGTCAAGAAACCCAGCAACAGTAGCCAATTGGTGAGCATGATTGTCGGTATTTGGATTAAATTGAATAGCGTTGTAATCATCTTTGCATGCTAATCCTTCCGATTTAAATGCGCCTTCGATGTGAACGACTGGCCTCTGGCCATACGTTTCGCAGATTTGTTGATACTCCAAACACCAGTTTTTTGCTTTGGACTTCATACTTCGAGGGATCTTTGCTTTCAGAATTGTGAATGTTGAGCCTTCGTGTGCCGCGTGACGAGTTTCTAGCACTTCAAAGCTGGAGTTTGCGTTGACACATACAGTATAAGCTGATCCATGATTACGTAAGTTACAGAAAGCGCTAGTAGAGTTCTTGCAGTCTGGACCGTCCAAATTCCGAGGGCATTCAGAAGGACTGCAGTCATCGAAAGCAAATGTGTTGTTCATCTTGGCTTGAGATAACCCTGAAGCGTGTAGAATGTCTTGCGCAAGGGCGATAGCTGTCATATTTGGACAAGACCATGGAGGCATAAGCTGATTGTATCTTCCACATCTCCTTGAAAAACCCTCATTAGACGATTGACTTACTGTGCATCCTGTTGGTCGCATTGCAAAGGACTCGCAAAGTCTTTGATAATCTCGACACCAGTCCTCGTGCCGTGACCTGTTGCTTGACAATCTAACCTCGATTGTTAGATACTGATTTCCTTTGTATTGTGTATCTTTTGTCTGTATTACATCAAAGTTATGCTGTTGGTCATCATCAACGCAGATAGTATAAACTTCTTGAAGATCGTTGTCTTTGTTCATGCAGTTTAGAGAGTTGCTGCAATGCTCAAGAGGAAGTTCTTTTTTACAGCTTGTATCATCACATTGATAAAAAAGAAATGTGTTGATACTTGATGCGGAACCCCATCCAAATGTATTGATGAGAGCCGTGATGCTAGATAAAGTACAACCCAGATCATTTGTAGGCATGTAGGAATTATAGATAGAGTTGCACAGAGTGTAGTTTGAACTATATGTTTTTGATTCTCCACAGCTAATGGGGCGTCCGCCATACTGGTCACACAAATTTTGGTAGTCTCGGCACCAGTTTTCTTTTAGAGAGGTTCTGTTATAGGGAATGCGTGCTTTTAAAGCAGTAAGACGCAAATGATTGTGCTCAAAGTGACGGCTGTCCATGACTTCAAAGTTACTATGCGCAGGATTCGTGCATAAAGTGTAAACCTCTGAATGTTTTGCCTCCATTCCAGCGCACGAAAGAGAAACACTGCAACCTGCGGTGGGTATTAACGTTGAACAATCTCCTGGATTGCATCTGTGGAATGCAAAGGAATTGTCGTGAGTGGCGTTGTAGAACCCTGCCAATTTTGCAACGACAGAAACCATGACACGAGGATCGCAATCTAGGTGGTTTCCAGGCAACATAACGGAATCAAATATCGAAGCACAACTGGAATAGAGAGTGTTCATGGCATTTTTCCTTCCACAGCCAGTTGGTTTTAAACCGTAGGAATTGCAAAGATTTTGGTAGTCTAAGCACCAGCTTGAGCCTCTTGATGTTCTATCTGCTGGAAGTTTTGCTTTGATGACCAAATATGAAATTCCACGATAAACCTTACGTTTTGTACGTAGTACTTTAAATTTTGACTCGTACAATAAGCGGCAAACTGCAAACACCTGTTGATTTAGTAGGCTTGAATTGATGCAATGTAAAGCCTCGTGACATCCTGTTTTTGGTATTCCACTATAACACGAGGCATCAGAGCAATTATGAAAAACAAACGAGTTCTGTAAAGTTGCTTCCGTAAAACCTGCAACATTTGCAATTGCTTTGGCTTGTAAGGTTGTTGTGCATCCAAATAAGTTGGACGGGGGCATATTGCTGTTGTACTTTGAGACACAGCGGCCATAATCTGGATGATCTTTGTAGGTGGTTCCACACCCTGTTGGTCTTGCACCGTAAGATTCGCATATAATCTGATAATCCTTGCACCAGCTTTCGTGCAGTGACTTTCCATGATCTGGAAGACGTGCCTTGACTACCATGTACTGTATAGAATTTACAGTAGCTGGTAGTGTTTGAATTACTTCGAAATTTGTATCGCTGTTGGCGCAGGCTGTATAGACCTCTCGATTAGGTACCTTTCTGCTAATGCAGTGAAGAGCTTCATCGCAACCAGAGTTATTTAGATATTTTAGACAAGCACTTTCGTTGCAACTATGAAACGCGAACGAGTTACTTGGTGTCGCATGATGAAATCCAGCTGACGTGGCTATATCTGCAATCATGTTGTTAAGAGGACACTCATTTGATTCCATCAATAAAGCATTGAAATCGTCTTGACAGCGATGGTGTCGATGAGCTGATGCGTATGATGCTGAACAGGCAATTGGTCGTTTTCCGTATGATTCGCAAAGGATTTTGTAGTCTAAACACCAATTGTCTTGCTTTGAAGTGGCATTCGTACTATTGATGATAGCTTTCAGGACAAGAAACTTGCGATTCAAATAGGTGGCGGTGCGATGGTCCAATACCTTAAAATTTGTAATGGGCTCCGTACAGACGGTGTGGACATACTTATCCGGCAAAGTCTGATATGCACAGTTCAAGGAGGAACTACAGGTAGAGGCTGGCAAGGTCTTTGAACAAGAACTTTGAAGACATTTGTCAAATGCAAATGAATTTGACGGGGTAGCCGTGATAGCAATGGACGATGCAATTAAATCCACGTAGTCATTAGGGGGACTTCCGAAATTTTTAGTTTTAGTTAACATGACAGATTGGTATTGATTTCTACAAGAGGTATGCGCAGAGCTGTGTGTATATCTTGAGTCAGATCCTGTAGGTCGCTTGCCGTAGGAGTCGCATTGTCTTTCATAATCGCGACACCAGTTTTCATATTTTGATATTCCATTATTTGGCAATCTGGCTTTAACTACTAGGTAATTATCATCGGAATACAACTTTGGCTTAGCTAAAATAACATCAAAATTAGTGTCGGAGTTGACACAGACTGTATAGACAGTTCGGTCAATAGGATCCATTCCAGCAAAATAAAATGCTCGTGTAAATTTTTGTCCAAATGTGTCCTGACAGTCGCTCTGCTCACATCCGTGAAACGCAAATGAATTGTTCGTGTTTGCTCCAGTAAATCCAGCATGTCTTGCAATAGTCATTACTTTTTCATTTTGGTTGCAAATTGAATCATCGCCGCCGTAGAGCATCAAGGCATCGTACTCGTCACGGCAACGCGTGTGCTGGCTGTCATATCGGTAAATGTCATCGCAAGCCAGCGGTCTCCTGCTGTAGCTTTGGCATAATTTTTGATAGTCTCGGCACCAGTTCTCGTAACGGGACCGACTGTTCAAGGGTACATTTGCCATTATAACTAAGTATTCTATGTCATCGATTGTCGTTGTGTTGGTGTACAGAACTTCAAAGCCACTGTCCGAATCCGCGCAAACAGTGTATGCTTCTTTGTTGATTAAATTACCTGTTGACAAGCAATGTAATGAGGATTGACAATTGCTACTACGAAGTAAATTTGAACATTTTGTTTTGCATGAGAGCATTGCAAACGCCTGCGAAACTTTAGTCACTCCAAAATGTGCCTTTTGAACTGCACTGTACACCAGGCTATATGGAGATTGTGCCCATGCTTGAGATGACCCAGGTAGATAAGCGTTATAAGACAACTTGCAATCAAGCTTTTCTTCGTCGGCCTCGGATATTGAAGAAGGACCTACAGGCCTTTTGCCATAGGATTCGCACATTCTTTGATAATCCCGACACCAGTTATTGTGTTGTGATCTCAATGACGACGGTAATTTTACTTTAACAGCCAAGTACTTCCATGATCGAAACACTATTTCCTTTGTTTGTAAAACCTGGAAATTACTATCGGAATGCACACAAAAGGCATATACTGTTCTATTGATCACTTGCATATTAATGTTATGCAGATGAACATTTGTTCCATTGTCTGGGATCTTATCACTACAGGAGACACACACTTTCATTGCAAATACATTTGAGCTGGATGCAGCTGTGTACCCAGCCATCTTGGCAATTTGCATTAGTTTTGTAGTATCTGGTCCACATCCAGTTCTGCTGTCAGAAGGCATTACAGCATTATATTCAGTTCTGCAAGATCTATGCTCGTAATCCATAACTCTGTCAGTTGGACATGCAAGTGGTCGCCGTGCAAACGTTTCGCAAAGCTTCTCGTAGTCTCGACACCAGTTTTCGTAAAATGATTTTCCCGAGGTTGGAATTTTTGCGTGGACAACAAGATAGCTAGTTTCCCCAAGAAGATAGACTTTATGGCTGATGTGGTCGAACCCTGATTTTCTATCAACACAAAGTGTGTGTTTTGTATAAAATGAATCACTTTTTGATGCATAGTACAATCCGTTACTCGAGCCTGAAGAGGGTAAAAGGTTTGAACAATCAGAAGAAGTACTACATACATGGAATCCAAATGTGTTTGTAGTAGTCGAACTTTTAAAAACTTTAACTATAGCTTTCGAAATTTCTGTACTCAGTGCCGCACACTTCAAATTATCGTCCCAAGGCATAGATGAATTATAAGAGGTTTTGCAAGCAGAATATTTGTTATTTGTTTCGTAAGCTTTTCCGCAACCAGTTGGCAGCTGCCCAAACGTAGCACACAACCGTTCATAATCTCGGCACCAGTTCTCATGTCTTGAACGTCCATTCTTGGGTGTTGTAAGTAAGAAAGCAGTGTAAGGTATACCATTATGCTCAGTTTTTTTCGATTGCAGGACTCTGAAACTGCTGTCTGAGTCGGTACACAGTGCAAACACTTGCTTTGATAAGTTTCCTAAAGGATAAACTGCTTCATTTGGAGTTTCCACGAGGTATTTAGAGCACATACTACAATTGCGAAACGTTAAGGTGTTAGAAGCAGTTGCCTCTGGAAAACCAGCGCCATGAGCAATAGAAGCAGCGTCATTGGATTCACAGCCAACGGCATTATTCTCAAAGATTGCTGATCCATATTCATCTCTACAGCGATAACAATCTTTTTTCCTCCATGAGTCGCTGCCACATGTTACAGGAATCATCACGACTGACTGGCAGAGACGCTGGTAGTCATGACACCAAGTCTCGTGCTTCGCAGTTCCATGTTCGGGCACATCTGCTTGAATGACCATGTATCGTCGTCCCAAGTGTGTGAACGTGTTAGTTTTGACCAGATAAAAATTACTATCGGGATTTACGCAGACTGTATGACCTAATCTACGATTGTTAGATGAAAGACAATTCAAACTAGTAGTTGCACATTTAGAAGCAAATTGATTTGGACACGTGGTTGGCACTGCGCAAGAACTAAATCCAAAACTTCTGCCGGGTGACGTGTGTGTACGAATTCCAGACAGAACTACAATATCATTTATCTGGTTACTTGGAATGGTATTCAAGCCATATCTCAGCATTACTGATCCGAAGTTACGTTTACATGCTGAATGAGCTATTTCGCCAAGGTCGTGTTCGGAGGTACCGGTGGGTAACTTTCCATATGAATTGCAAAGCCTTTGATAATCTATGCACCAATTGCTGTGTTTCGATGTTAAGCTTAATGGAAACTCTGTTTTGATCACAAGAAAGTTTGTTCCCCGTGAAACATGTTCCCGTGTGTCGTGTACGATAAAGTTGCTGTCTGAACCTCGGCATACAGTATAGACTATCCTGCCAGGAATAGTCGTGTTAAGGCAATATAGACTCTCGCTGCATCCAGTTGAAGGCAACATGCGGGAACAGTCAGAACAGTTATAAAATGCAAATGAGTTCCAAATAGTCGCGCCTGTGAAACCAGCTTGAACCGCTATACGCGAAACATGATCACGTGGATCGCATCCCAGATTATCATCAGTCATCTCGGAATCATATCGGTCGCGGCACATTCGAAATCCAATGTCGCCTATTCGACTTTTCCCACATCCGGTTGGCCTTAAACCATAATTTTTACAAAGAGTCTGATACTCTTTACACCAATTTTTCTGCAACGATTTTCCATCCGCTGGGAGCTTCAATTCAAAAACATGATACTCTTGCCCACTGTAAGATGTGATTTTCCTGTTAAGAATGCCACCGAAACCAGCCCTTGGTCCATGGCAGGCAGTGTAGACCTCTCTTGTAGGATGATTTGAAGGAAGACAGTACAAGCCATAGTGACAGGAAGTTGTTAGTGTGTTTGTGCAATGCGATGCTGCGCACGAATGAAAGCCAAATGTGTAACTGCTTGATGCACTCGGATAACCTGCATTCCCAACGAGGTGAGATAAATCAGTAGATGGTGGACACCCAAGGTCATCATCTTTCGATCGTACTGAAGAATATGTTGTTTCGCAATCTGCATAATGACCTTCTTGTGCTTTTCCACATCCTGTCGGACGTAAACCATACAGTGCGCACAGCTCTTTATACTCGATACACCAGTTAGGGTATCTGGAACGGCCATTTTTAGGAACTCTTAGATGAAGAGCAAGGTACGGTTGGTTTCTATAGGTTGTCCTGGAGGAGCTCAATATGGAGAAAGCACTTTCTGTTTCAGCGCACAATGTGTATGCAACACTGTCAGTCAAGTTGATGCCCAGACAGGGCACTTTGAGCATGTCAGATCTGCAACTGGAACCAACACTTGAATCACAATGATCACATTCGTGAAACACAAATGTGTTTTTGGCTTCTGCTTCGGAGAATCCAGCCATTTTAGCCACCAAAGCTGATTTATTGTTAGATGGGCAACCAAGAACGTCATTTCTGGGTGTCATTGCACGGTATTCATCCCTACATTGTGTAATTTCTTCATACTGATGACCAATGCTGCATCCAACTGGTTGGCGATTGAATGACTCGCACAGGCTTTGGTATTCCCTGCACCAGTTTCGCTTTACTTGACTGGGTACTTTTACTTGGAGGACCAAATATGGAATTGATTCGTGTGTCGTCTCGCGTGTATCAAGAACTTTCAAGGCACTTGTGGAGCTTCCATCTGTACAAGCAGTATATAGCCTTGCTCGGTAATGATAATGAAGGTAATGTAAATTATTATTTATATCTTGTGATGTTGGTATTGTTTTGACGCATGGATAGCTGTTTTCTGTCATACGTATTGCAAATGTTCTACTGGATTCTGCTGTTGAAAACCCAGCTAAAATCGCAAGTTTTGAAAGCTGGACTGATGCCTCACTCCCGAATTGCAAGTCTCTGAGAACAATGGCATGATAATTCTTACCAGGTGTTCCATAGTTAAGTCTGTGCTCATAGTACTTACTGAACGCAATCGGCCGCAGTCCGTACGATTCGCAGAGCTTCTGGTAATCCCGACACCAGTTTTCATGGAAGGAAGTGGCAGACGTTGACGCATCTACTTTGAGAAACTTATAAGTGGTGTTTTCATGTAATAAATATTTTTCTTCGTGAACAATAAAAATACTATCGCTTGTTTTGGAACATACTGTAAATACTTCTCTATTTGCGTTGACTTTGAGGCATGGGAGAGAAACCGGGCAGCTCTGACTGTCCAACTGGTAAGGACAGACGCTATCGCAGGCCCCAAATGCAAATGAATTACTTGGGGTTGCTGCTGAAAAACCGGCTTGACGAGCAACAGCAGCAACCAGGTCACTGGATTGACATCCGATCGGATTGCCTGTAACCATGAGGGCGTTGAACTGATCTCGGCATCTTGTAAATCTTGAATCGTTTCTAAACGACCGGCCGCATCCTAATAAACAGAAATAAAAATAACAATATATGTAAATATAAAATTAATACTGATTGTTTAGATGGACAACGTTCTTGAAATAACTGTGTAAAACTACCGCCATTTTTAAAATCTGTCCATTCAAGGCCAAACAATCCATGCATGCTTTGCGGTCACGAATCGACTCAGTTTCCCGCTTGATTGGGAAACGGCGAATTGACCATGACGTCGGCTTGGTTTACAAAAATGAATGAATGAACTTTGTCAAATAATAACGTCGATGCTTTAGCAGTTGTATGCCCTATATTTAGTTTTATTTCAGATGAATATAATAGAGCTAAACTACAATAGCATTGATAAGGAGGTATCGGTGGCATTGACGTACCCACAGGTCTTGCATTGTACGATTTGCATAAGGTTCTATAGTCCTCGCACCAACTGCTGTTGACTGACTTTCCACTTGCACCAATGACTGCACTGATGACTAGGAAAGCTGTCGTACTGTACGTCGTAGTCGCTGTAGTTTTCACTGTAAATCCTCTACCACTTTCTGGGAAAAGCAAATAATTGCCATTTAGTGCTTTTTAAATATTTTAGAATATTTTTAAAATATTCTTGAGAATTCTTGTCTTTGAATTGCGGTTTTTTTTAATGTCGAACTTAAACGATTGAAAGCAGCGATATCCTTTCTATTTTGGACAAATAACCCTGCAAACACATACTTAGCAGTTTTAAAAAACTGGTGGAAAACGCGGACTCTACTCAAAATAGACTCCTTTATTGCGTCACAGTGCGCGCTCCGCACTCCCAAAGTTTACCGAATCCAACTTGTCTGGAAAATGGTGTGCGGGTTCTTCCGCACTTTTTGCGTCAACATGTACGGCTCCATTGATCACTTGTCATTTGTCGTCTAGTTTAAAAAAAACTGCACGACAGAAATAGAAAGTACAGCTGTCTGTTCCGCCACTGGACGTTTCAGTAACATATTTGTATGCCTTACCACAATTTTTCCCCTCAAAGCCAGTCTTGCAAACGCAGTAGTAATCATTCTCGATGTCCACGCAGTGACCGCCATTCAAACAAGGCTGACTAAAGCAGTCATCAAACTCTGGAAGGAATAAAAAGATGTCAAAGAGAGATGTCAATCAAGAGTTCGTAATGGACAACGAAAATATTTCGTCTTAATCTGTATTTTAGGTTTGTATATATACCGGCAATGTTGAAATAGAAATCAAAATCTAGGTAACGGGAATGACGCGGGTTTTAACACAATAATGAGGTTCTTAAAATAATCACACAATATTTATCAACCAAAATCAAGATTTGGCTTCCTGTGTTTTTTCTCGGATCTTTAGTGAGTTATTTCAAATATAATTGAAAATTTGCATTTTCCCCATTAGTCCTTCCAAATATATTTGAACTTTACGGTAATGTTTTGGGATAATTTCCGTTTATATTGACGCCATCCTTTGAAGTGAACACGTGAGTTGGCCTGGCGATTTGATTGGTTGTCATTTTAAGGTAAATACAAACTAAATTTAGATGAGACAAATTTAGATGAGACACGTCCAAATACATGTCCAGTGATATTACCTATGGTGCACGTATATCCCAGCAACCCTGGCGGGCACGTGCATGTGTAGTTCCCAAAACCATCCGTGCAGTTGGCGTTATTCTGGCAGGGTGTCTCGTCAAAGCATATAGATATATCTGTCGAAAATAAAAATTATGATATAATTAGGTTGTAGCTGGTGCTCCGACTTTTTGCGCTCTTTTCACAGATTTGAGAATGATCAAGTTCCATCCAATCATCGATCAATATGTGCATATTAATAGTTAAATATAGCGGTTTGAGGAGTCAGTTTCTTTATAGAACGTATTGAGTCTGGAGAAGGGTGTTTTGAATATATAGAACTCAGTATATATCTTTTTAACAAATTATAAATATATCGTACAGTAAAAAAAGGAGAGAAGCCAAATATCTTACGTTCTTCGCAGTATTTCCCACGATAACTAGGGAGACACTTGCACGTGTATCTGTTGATACCATCGATGCATGTTCCTCCATTAATGCAGTAGTTTGATATGTCGCATTCGTCAATATCTTCAAGAAACAAAAAAATATACAAAAAAATTACAAACAAATATGGAAAATTTTACAAAACGTACGAAAAATCATAGTATGGTGGAATCGGTACATCACCCACCCCTCCCCTAAACAAATCCTGTATTGTGGCACGAATATTGCACTCACTATTTTCACAGTACGTCCCGTTGAATCCTGCTGTACAGTCACACACGTAAGATGATCCACGTTCAACACAATGACCGTTGATACAGGGAGAAGATCCACACTCGTTTGTATCTGATACGAATAAAAAAACAAGGCATTGCACTCGGAGAGTTAAGAAAAAGATTGCTTCTTAGAGCAACTACAAGAAACATAAATGTTA
>JAUPMF010050679.1:0-15081 GCA_031471435.1 Stomphia didemon | reverse complement strand
TCTTTTGATTTCTCGAGTTCGCGGACCAACCCATTCCAAAATCGCTCGACATCTTTTAGAGTAGGTCTATCGTGAACGGCGTATGCAATTGTAAGTATAGAGAAAGACAAAAGAGGTAAAACCTAGCCACAGTTTCGCTTCGATGAATTTTCTGATCACGTCTCCCCGTGTTTAGCTATCTCGTACCCAGTCTCTCCTCAGACTGAAATACGTGACATACGGGTACTTAAACATACAGGGTTTTCCAATTTCTGACCACCAAGAGTAAAACAGATACCCGTTGGAATTGTCTACTTGGTTACACAGGTAACCGGAGTAATTATAAAATAACTAGGATAATATATCACGCACATTGGCTGATGCGAGTGCTCTCTCAAAAAGAAATTGTATTTCAAACCGTTTTCAATAAACTAAAAATATACTATACAAGAAAGCCTATAATATTTCTCATTTATATTTTAAAAAGAAATAGAAAACTTGTTTGCTGTGCACTGTGCAGTTGTAGAGCACTTGGGAATTGATCAGAACACTCAAGAAGTATTAAGAAGCAGTCGGCTATGCGAAAAGCTTCTCCTAACACTCCTCTCGTGTTCTGATCAATCCCCTGCGTGCTCTATAACTGCAGAGTGCACACACGCACGTTTTCTATTTCTTTTTCAAAGGCAAGATCGTGCTGATTATCTAGTGGGATCAATGTGTTCATCTATGAATACTATAATTATTGATTTGATTAACACTGAACAAGAGAGATTACAAAGTTTTCTAGAATTAAAGGTGTGTTTATTTCTATATATATATTTAGAATACTGCCTACTATAGCATATCTCGCAATCTTATTGGTTCACTACTAACCTACTATCAGCCGATAGACGGCAGTTCTGAGTTGTTCAAAATGGCTTCCTCTCACTCGCGTTTTGCGAAAGTTACAAATGAAAAACTAGAGGTTTTCTTTTATAGATATAGTCAGTTGTGATATTCTAAAACAGATAGAAGGCTCACTCTTACCTTCTATCGGCTCTGATAGTTGACTCAGGGCTAGTGTCCCTCTTTAACTATCTGCCGATAGAAGGCTTGAGTTTGCCTTCTATCTGCTAAATATATATGTTTTATTTGTCAGTTTTAGGCATGAATCTTTTGCTGTGTTCTCCCATTCATTTAAGTTATTTTAAATAATATTTCCAGGTGGTTACAAAATTGTCCAGAAAAAAGTTCCTGAGTTCATTGTTCCAGATTTAACTGCATTTGAGGTAACAAAATAAATGTTTATGATCTATAAGGAAAATGACACCATTGTCTCTAAGAATTATTCTTTCAGTGTTTGATTCACAGTAATTTCGCCTATTATTTTGTTTCTTATTTTTTTGTTGCTGTTTCTTTTTCTTTTCTTTTTACTGACCAGTTAATCTGTTGTTCTGTAGTTAAAGCCATATGTCTCCTACAAAGCACCAAAAGTAGAGGAACCACCACTGACTGCGACAAGGCTGCTGTGGATGCTCAAAGATAATATTCACTTGATCAAATATAGAGAAACACCTTAAAATGTACATTAACAACAATACATAATAAAACAACTTACTCTATAGGGCTTTATTGCAACACGATAAATGGTAGGGGGGAGATTTTTCTTGGGGATGTCTGTCTTTTAAACGTAACGTGTTTTTTTATTTGTGTTCTATACCAATTTCACATGTTCTGTAATGAAAAATCCGGAAAAACTTATATTAAAAGTGATTAATATTCCATGTTTTTCAGTTCACTAGTAAATGCATTATTTGGTAAAATTCCATTATCGTTAGAAGATAAACTTTAATTAACATATTTTGATGGAGGACCGATAAGAATGTTATAAGAAAATTTATAAGTGTTCTTTTCTACATGCTGTCAAGTGGCTCATAAAAATTGTACAATAATCAACTTTGAAGAGCGGAGAGGCCTATCCACCAAAGACTCTTTATACAATATTTAGTGTGCGGATCTAAATTTTATGACGTCATTAATACTATCAAACAATCAATATATTCCTCGCTGTTCTTTAAACCGCATTTAGGTGCCTCTCTACTAGAGCAGCTATAGCGCGCGACTATGAGTTGATGGGCAGATTTGTTGAAGCCTTTACCATCTGCAATTTTTTTTTCGTATTTGTTGAAGCGTTTATAGATTGACCGTTCTTAAAGAGGTTGGCCTAACCTCTTTTTTTTTCATCAAGAGGAGTAAGCTTTCTGGTTGTGCCATGCATATTTTACTCATCCTCGGAAACCCAGGGTTAATTTCTGTTGCTCGTTACCCCTGGGTTCCCAAGGATGTATTTTACTATAATAATACTTTATTTTAATTCGTATTTGAGAGCTACTGTAGCTAAGATAGCAATACATGCTAATGTCTCCGAATACTCGGCACACACACATTACTACATTGATATCTTGTACACACAATACAACTCGCATGTTGATTTTTGATAAGAGAAAAACCGGAGAACCCGGAGAAAAAACATTGTGGCAAAGGAGAGAACAACACATCAAACAAACTCAACTACTAGATGTCGTAGATGACTGCTATATGCTGAGCATACATGATTTAGGGTTGCGATTGTGGTCGGCGACCAAGTTTGACAGGTGTATGTCAACTTGCTCCTGAACAATGGAGTCGAAAATCATCTTTCTGGTGCTAAGAGCGATTGAATGATTTTTGTAAAAAGTTTCTTTCTTGTAGTAGGACTGGTTTATGGCACTAAACGTTCTGGTTAGGAGCTTCAGTTGGTTGCCGTATACGGATTCATTCAGTTCTGGCACTTTTGGCCGAGATACGCGAAGGTTTCAGGTTTTTGAGAGGAGTGTTGTCGAAGGTACAGATGGTCTTTGGGTAATCATCATTTGCAAGCTTATCCGACATGATTATTGTCCTGGTTTTCCCAAGACTAATTTGCAATCCAAATCTTTTAAATATTGAGTACAATATTTTTAGTGACCTGCGAAGTGCCGCTGCTGTCTTTGCTAATAATATCGCCAGGTCATCTGCAAACTGATCGGAGGGCCGGGTAAGTCAGGTCAAACATCTAATAACTAAATTGTTCAGTTGTTGAGAGCTTGAGAGTCTGTTTCGCACAAACCTGGATGCAGAGAAAGCCGGAGGGGGCTGGGAACTAAGTGCCGCAAGAAAGTAATATAAAGCAGCTATATAAAGCGGAATGAAGTTACGAATGAAGAAGAGGTGTTGTGGTCCAAAGTCTATTAAAGTGCTTATCACCTTTTTTTCGATTATTCTTATAATTGATTCTACAAAGGGTGAATACGAATAGTTGAATGAGATGATATCAGAGAAGTGATCATTAAAATACAAAACCATGCTTGTGCAACTAAAGGATATTTTTTTGCAGATACATGTAGTTGCATTGAAACAACTGAAAAAAATATGTAAAATCACTCCTCTGAAATCATCTATTTAGCATTTTGGACATTAAAACTTCTATAACTCGCTGTCGCAATGTCCAAATCAAGAAATATTGCATTATTCAACTCTTCACCTTTTGTATAATTGATATTAAGGATAATCGAATAATGGGTGAAAACCGTCCTGAGCGCAACGATATTGACACAAGCGGTATCAACAAATTTCTTTTTTTTGCGCTTGCTTACTGCACTAGGTAATCGTGTGCTTGCATTTGCGCTTATTCCACGACTTGTTTTCACCCTGACATTGATGCTTGTTTGCGCTTGCGTTGTGCTTGCGTCGCTAGTGAAAACCAGGCTTTAATAATACCGCAGTCGAAGCTCTATTAGCGACCGCTCTCGTAAGCGACCATCTCCGATAACGACCAAGATTTGAAATCCCCGTTGAATTCTCACTCAAACTCTGTAATGACAAGCTCTCGTAAGCGACCAAGTCTCGTAAGCCCGTAAGCGACCAGCTCCGTTAGCGACCAAGTTTGGAGATCACCAAATGTGATTTTCCTTTGTTTTTAAGCTCTCTTAAGCGACCAGTCAGAAATGCGTCTAAAAAACATCAGTCAACACCTGATAAAACTTTCATTCCGCGGCATTTACTAGAAAGAGTAATCCTTTTGTTTTCGTGTTTTACGTTTTCATATACGCACTTTGCAATTATGTTTTAGAAAACCGGTAGATTCGAAGTAAAAATGTAAAAGTAAAAATGTTGATTTACAAATATAAATAAAAACGAAAAACACGAAAAAGAAAATCAAGGATTTGAATTATGAAAACTTGAAAAAAAAATCGAAAAACAAAAACAAAAAACAAGGATTTAAATTACAAAAACGTAAAGAAAAATCGAAAAACGTCAATATAAAAACGAAACACGCGAAAACAAAAACGAAAACGAAAAACAAGGATTTTAATTTCAAAAACGTAAAAACTAAATCGAAAAACGTGAATATAAAAACGAAAACAAAAACGAAAAACAAGGATTTGGATTTCAAAAACATAAAAACAAAATCGAAAAACGTGAATATAAAAACGAAAAACATGAAAACAAAAACAAAAACTGCAAGTGGCCCTCCTGGGCTTCCGTACCTATCGATAAGATAATTGAAAGTACTGTATCTATAAAACTGGTGACACGTGTAACTGATATCAAGATAAAATAATATACTGTACCTACTTTATACCTTATATATTTAAGCTCTCGTAAGCGACCAAATCTATTGTTCGCATGCGTGGTCGCCTACGAGAGCGCATTCTCGTAAGCGACCAGCTCCGTGAGCGACCAAAATTTCTGATTCCCGAGGTGGTCGCTTACGAGAGCTTCGACTGTAATATTAACTTGATTTATGTGTCATATGTTCTACTAGCTTACAATGCAAACTATAATTGGAGACACCTATCTATTCTAGCTATAAATAGTTACACCTTCCCCCATACCCACACCCGAAACAGTTTTTAACTATTTTCATAAAAATAAATGATTAGTTATGTTGCAAAATAATTATAATAATTAATTAGAACACAAAAACAATTTTTACAGTATTCTGTAGTGATGTCTGGATGCAGAGTTTTCCAGTGTTTCAGTTTATCTATTCACTGGCTGATAAGTGTGGCTTAGTATAGGCTGGATGGACAGCATTCCTTTCAACTATGCATTTACTATGTGTTGTTTGTACCCTAGCCTGCGTGCATTAAGTTAATCGGGGTTCAGTTCGATGCACGCAGGTTATTTGTACCTGTGTGGGTGTCGATTAATTCAAAACTTTTTCATTCGAATTTTTTTTATTCATTTATAAAATGTTACTTTCTAATCAATCTTGCAAACTTATAGCTTCACAAAATTGTTTTAGATCATTAGAGTGAAAATTTGCCGAAAAATCGGCTTGACTGACTGAAATCAAAATACCGCCATGGAAAATGTTTACTCTTCAATTCCTCGGCAGCTGCCAGGTATAGCGTGCGGTGGTATATGTATATGCAATATGCCCTTGTACTAATTAAACTACTCTCTACCCGACTGGATACCTTTTAAAACCATTTTATGAAGTTTGTCATGAAAATGATGACGTCATACTTCGGTGCTAATGCTGGCCTGCTGTTTTTCCCTTTGTCAGGCAAGACACACAAGCGATGGATGGTCCTAGTAATACCTTCTGTTCAAGAAATAATTATCTCAGTTTCTCGATCTTTCAACTCTGTCCGACATTTGTATTCATCAATTTTCATAGAAAGCTCTTTCTCAATAAACACAAGAGCTTCTAATCATGCAAACACGAACTGCCATTGGCTGAAAAGAAGCGCACGTCATGACTATGACGTTAGTAGACGCATGCACCGGAGTTTAACAACCATTATCCGTTGAATTTATTCAAACGGACTTCGATGAACTAGTGTCGATGTAAAACAACAGCTAGCTCTGAAGTATTCTTTTCGAATAGATTTAAACGATCTGAAGTGAGAAAAACTGAATATGGTACAGGATCAGAAAAGACGACATTTGTCAAGACAGCAAAACTGGGTGAATTGGATTCAAATCGCTGCACCCAAAACACTTCGGTAGGTAAACAAGCGGTTCTTATTTTTTTCCCAATACTTCACGGAAAACATTTTAACATTCATGCGCCAGTTTTATTCTTACTGATGAGAAAAATGACGATAATATATCATTACGCCGCATGTCAGTTTTTCTTTCCGCAAACTGATGAAATATATACAGTAACGCAATCTATAGAACGTGGTTTTAGGTGTAAAACGTACAAAAAACGTACAAAATACATAAATAATAACGTTTTATATAGCGCATTTCACTAGCGTCTCAATGCGCTTCACATTCGATTGGATGATCTTTGTATGTGTATCTGTGTCCATTTTTTCTCGCATTCAGACAAATTTTCAATAGACACTGCTAAATGGACTAGGTTTTTATTTCTTGTTTTTAAAATGTTTGTCATACAGAAAGGTTTTGTGACGTTCAAGCCTGTTATATTATTCGCGCCACAGCCAATCAGATCCCGAGTTTCAACTCGTATTTTAGCTGGACAAACAAGTTTTGCTGTGCAAATAGTGATCTATGATTGGGTGCGTACTTGCCATTTCAACATCGTCATAGAGTTCGAGACGTTTCCGGAGTATGTTCATCTAAGGGATGACTCAAACATATTGACCGGACATGTTCGGGTGACTTCTCTTTTATTTGTACATGACCTGTAAACACACCTTATTGTCTCTGTCACGCACGTTCGCACGAACTCACACCGCGACGGCTATCAGCAGTACCGCTCAGTAAAAGTAAAAGTAAAAAAAAATGTAAGCGATTTATGAGAAATAACCATGTATAAATAAAAATAGACGGCAATATCTACAGCAACAAGAGCACTGATCGATATAGGGTGAAGCTGTCAGGTCTGTTGATGGACAGGAAAATACATGAAACTCTACTGATGAAAGTCGGCAAAAATCATGGAATCATATTGTAGGAAAACTGACTGGCGCACTTCATGATAATGAAAATTTTGGTCTTAATTGTATACGTATTTTGATCGTTTCTCATTTACGTCTTTGGTGGAATCAGTGATTTTGTGAATTGCCTTTCGGATTCATAGCATTACATTGCTTATTACAAAAGATTCAAAGAGCAAATGGAATTGGTATTTTTATTTAGATCATAGCATAATCTTAATTCCTGAGAATTTATAATGATAGGATCGATCGTTAATAGTTTGCTTGCGGTAAAACAGCAAAACAAGTCAACAGTTTCACACTGATCAGCAAAATGTTCATTATATGTCATCGGCAAATGAGAAAAGGATTACGGGAAAATAAAAAAAATAAAAAAATAAAAATGGAGAGTTACGTGACGCAAATTTTTGACCGTGTCTATAAATATCTTTGCGGTTACGGTTGATCAATTTTATTCTAATCACTTTCCATGCTAATACGTGAAAATAAGTTGTTGTTTTCTGAAAAATAATTTGACCTGTAAGTCGCTCTTTTTCTTTTTCTTACAGTTCAAGACTTCCAAATATAACAAATTACCCCTACGAACCCAGAAAACTGTACTTTAAGAGAGTACCCGGATACTCTAGAAATAGATTAATCAAGGCCATTTTTAGAACCTGTTTCGAAGCCATAAATCCACGCGTTGTATTTCGCAACTTAATACGGGTGACACTTTCAGATCGTAAGCTATACTTGCAAGCATTATATGCTTTGCAGTTCCGAGATAACTGCCGAGCAAGTAATCCGCCAAGTTGCCCTTTGTCAGTTCATAATAGCTCCACGTCAATAGGTGCTCAAAACCGATGACCCATCCGTCGTCATTAGCAACGTTACGCTCTCGCGGCGACCATTACGCACAATGACGTCACTAAAGCATTTCATATGTAAAGCACGCGTTTACGCTCGGGTGAAATGTCAGGTGAATAACTAGTTTCTCTTTCAGACGATCGTCGTGTTTACAGGCTTTTATTCCCTTCATTTTAGCCCGATTTTGACGAATGTGGCAATGGGAATGGCGACTGATCGGAATAAGACCATACGTGTTGGATTTTATGACATCGAGAAAACAATTGGGAAAGGCAACTTCTCGGTGGTCAAGCTAGCGAAACATCGAATTACGAAGAGCAAGGTAGGAAACGAAGGATCAATCCTCGTATATGCGTAAAGAGCTTGAATATTCCACATTGCCTATACCATCAAACATATGTACATATGCTAGCTGCGGATTTGCAGTTATGATATTAAGCAAATTTTTGTCACTAATTTGCAATTTTTCTTGGTCTTCTAGGTTGCCATTAAAATTATTGACAAAACTCAACTCGATGAAACGAATTTAAAAAAGGTCTATCGGGAAATACAGATCATGAAGCTGCTCCAACACCCCTATATCGTTAAATTATACCAGGTAAGGTACTGATACCTGGTTTGCATGAGAATCCCTGAGAGGTTGAGAAAGAGGAGAAAGCGCAGTGTTGTTGAATTTGCTGTCGAATTTTTCAGCGGTAGACTCGCTGGTTTGCTATCTCACTAACTTGTGTTCCCTCTCTTGGTCTATAGGTTATGGAGACTAAAAACATGCTTTATCTAGTCACAGAGTATGCAACTAACGGTGAAATGTTTGGTACGTATGAATACGAATGAGTGCTTTACCATCACCTCAAACCAAACCGATTAACGATTTACCACCTATACTTAGTATCCCTTCATGTACAGTGGACCATTTTAAGTAGTTCTTACTCGTTGTTGCCTTCTGAAGCCGCTAATTCTCTCGCTAAGTAGGCAACAACT
The DNA here is from genome assembly GCA_031471435.1 of Stomphia didemon. Classification (NCBI taxonomy): domain Eukaryota; kingdom Metazoa; phylum Cnidaria; class Anthozoa; order Actiniaria; family Actinostolidae; genus Stomphia; species Stomphia didemon. Next base: position 6,358 of record JAUPMF010050679.1, on the reverse strand, counting down.
CAAGGAAAACATATTTACAGACTTGGTTTTGAATCCGAGCGACGAGATAAGTAAGCTGTGGAAAGCCTATTATTCGATTGCTTTGAATAATACATATGTCACTATTAAACAGAGTTAAGTTTTGTAAATTTCTCACACTGACATTTGCAAATTAAAAGCAATATACAGACATATAAATGAAATATGTCTGGTTCGACTCCTGAATAAAGCTTCTTTGTGAGTTTCAATAGACCACGTACAGCGGCTCATTCATATGGATGTTGTTTTGTTTATGATGATGGGTAGAACCTTCGGCTCAAATGCTGGATCACGTTGAACGGAAATATGACTGACTCTCCCAATCGCAAGATCGCCAATTATATTCACGACTCAAGTGAACAATGTTTGTGGTTTAGATCTACAGTTATATAAATATTGTAAAGCTAGTATTTTTTTCGATACTGTACGATGAACCGTATTGACTCGTGAATTAAATGTGGCTACTAAAACGATAAGATTCAATCAAGAATAGCTAGGAGCCAATAAATTGAATTTGATTTAGAAGGAAAAATGAAGGAATACAAGGTATGACGAGTTTTGTATTTTTCTACGACTGGGAACAATTTGATAAAGGTTACAACCATAAGCAAATGTCGCAAGATTGAATTTTATTTGGAAATACGTAATAGCGTTGGAACAACAGGAAATTCGCCAATTTGTTTAGATAGCATGTTTTCCATTCTGATAAAAGAAGTTATTTTGTACAATGCTTGCCAATATTACGACGGAAAAACCAGCTTCAGTCACCAAGCAACGAGTTACGTGCATGTGCACACAAATATTGTCAACGGTTATTTTATTGTTGCTGATTATACAGTAGGTAAATTCGATGTAGAATTCCTTGTAATGGCATTTATATTTATAATTTATATTAAATGTACATGTATATTATGATGATATGAAAGAGTTATTAGGAATTAAATCACATTACAATTACAATACGAAAGCAAATTTTTAACACTGATATCTTTAAAATGATCTGTGTTTCAATTTATATTTAAAATTACTAATCAACATGACAATATATTAATTGTACAAACACATTTGGCACATTCCTACAGACTGTATGTGCTTACCTAATTTTTGATAATAGATAATAGATAATAGAAAAAATATAGAGCAACTACAAAACAGCATCCCCCCATCAAATATCAAATGGTCCATCCCTAATGTAATGTTGACCATTTTGTTATTTATTATCATAATGCTCATTCCACAGATTACCTGGCACATCATGGTAGATTATCTGAGAAGGAAGCAAAAAAGAAGTTTATTCAAATACTCAGTGCAGTAGAATATTGTCACAAAAGACATGTTGTGCACAGAGACTTAAAGGTACAAATTAAACACATTGAATGCTAAAATTTGTTATTAATTATTACATGTATTAGTTGTCAAAAATCTGTTATAAAGCTGATTAATGAACTATATCAGCATTCGATTGTTACTTATTTTCTTTTTTCTCTTCTTTTCTCTCTTTTCCAGGCAGAAAACCTCCTTCTTGATCAGAATATGAATATAAAAATTGCAGGTATAATAATTATGTCATTTTATGCAATTTATTACCACCTACTTTTTAACGATCAACCTGAATATTATGTACTGTACGTAATACACGAGCAGGAGTGTTTAATCAGATTTAAAACTGTACTTATAGTCTGATAAAACATAAACTGCATGTTTATTGTTCGACTTAATTAACACACGTCTAGATGTAAAAAGTCATGATGTTCGATTGTTATAAGTTAATTTGGCAAAATAATAGGACCTATTTCAAAGGAGAAAACTCAGTAAGAGTTTTAAATTGTGATAAATTTTTATCAGCTTTCAACCACTCTTTACATTCATGATTTCTCATTAATTATTCATGATGTGTTAAGTCATGATGCATGGCAACACATTTCTTTTAACCAAACTACCAGGTGTCTCATGTACCTAAGGGAAATTCAATGTTCTCTACATACATGCATGCTGACAGCTGTGGACCTCACACACTCAGTGATTGATCGATTGATCAGTGTTGTATTAAAATCAATGTGAGATCCAATTCACTCAGAGTGAGCTAGGCTAGGTTTATAATATTATTATTACTTTAAATTAAAACTATTGATTTGTTTTTGTTCAATGTATAGATTTTGGATTTGGTAATTATTATAAACCTGGTAATCCTCTAAATACCTGGTGTGGTAGTCCCCCATATGCAGCACCAGAGGTCTTTGAAGGCAAGATTTACAATGGACCACAGCTTGATATTTGGGTAAGTTCTCGCACAGTGACACTGCAGGAATTAAAGATGTTCAATGAGAATATTAGATTTAATGGCCCAAATTTAGTACTATTTATATCTTTGAAAATTCATATTTTGCTCAATTTTTGTGAATAAATTTTGATTCTCTCCCAATTGAATTATGACACAATGACACAATATGTAATGTGTTAGGCAGTTTGTAGAGGTAATCGCACGATTTTACGAGAAAATCGTGCGATTATCAGGGAAACAATCCATTTTGAAACAGCAGTTGACTCAAAATGCGTATTTTTTCACTGTTTTGGAAATCACAAAAATCACTTAAATTTTAAGTTGATTTTTTCCCTGTTCAAATCTAGTATTTTTGTGTTGTTCTTTTTGATATTTGGGATTCATAATCGTTAAAAATCAATTTATTGCAGCGATTTCGAAATACCCTATACTCACGACTCGTCCCGATTTTGAATAAAATACGACCGCAATGCATACCGTGAAACGATGAATTTTGTGCAGCGCTACCCTTTGTTTCTCTTTTATATATTTTTAATAAGTGCATATTGAGCCATGTCGTCCTACAGGCCAAATATTGGCTTCATTGCATTTGCAAAGTCTTCAATATTTGAAAAATACCATCGTAGGTTCTGAAAAAATCCAATTAGAGCAGCACTGAGGACTTTCACGAACAAATTCCTATTTTCCCGCCGAACTCGCGGAACAATGAAAACCTCGCAAAAAGTCCTCGTATTCCCTCGTTTTTTTAAATACAGATTAAGCCTTGCCAGAGCTTCATAACACTCTCCAGCACCATCTAAATGGCAAAAATGGCTCGAAAAATCATCAAAATTGAAAAAACCGAGATTAAAACAGTTCCAATCCAGCTTGTGATCAGCCATTTAGCTACGGCTATTTTGACCAGTGAAAACCTATTGAAAACCACGTTTGAAACCTTTTCTGGCGGGTGGATTTTGTTTGGCTCTCAAAAACAGCTATAAAACATTGGAAAAAAGCCTAGTAGTCAATGGGTAAATAATTATAAACAGTAATTGAAAAATAATTATATACAGTAAATGAAATAATTTTCATAACTTTGGTTTTCAGAGTCTTGGTGTGGTCCTATATGTTCTAGTTTGTGGAGCTCTCCCGTTTGATGGAGCAACACTACAAACACTCAGGGACCGAGTTCTTGAAGGCAAATTCAGGATTCCATTTTTCATGTCAACTGGTACGTTTACTATATATATATATATAGATAGAAATAACTCGAATAATAGCTAAAAGGAAGTGAATGTAGATTACTGATACTTTTTGTTTGTTCAGAATGCGAACATCTTATTCGTCACATGCTGGTCAAAGACCCCAATCAGAGATACACCATTGAGCAGATCAAAAAACATAAATGGCTTCAAAATGTCGAATTTTCGTCTTCGGCCAAGCCAAGTGACAACTTGTTGTACGAAAACATTGACAAAGCATCGATTGACGAGTATAATGAACAAGCAATTAGTTTAATGCAAGGACTGGGAATAGACATCGATCGCACTAGATCGGTAAGCACATACATGTAACGTTATATAATGATATGAAGGATAGACAAGTAACACACCTAAATTTCTAGTCACGACTCTAGTTTACGATTTAAATGGTGTTCCAATATAAATGTTATATATATATACTAAGATGGCTACAGCAATATGACAGTTGTAAACGCAAAAAGATGATACTGCGTCAGGATACATTTTCATTCATATTTTTGGGACGAGAAAAAAGCTCCGTTTTAGGCATGTCACAGAGGAGGAAGTAAACAAAATGGGTTTTGAGTAATTCAGTAATAATACGTAATCCGGGATCAATATTATAATTCAGAGAGACAATGCCTCTCTATATTTTTTTTACACCAAAACAGCTACATATTATACCTGATGTCCATACGAACAATTTACACGCAATTTGTTAAAAAGAAAACCAAAATTAGAGAAATGCAAAGTATATATCGATATTTCTTTATATTTTTGGTTTACATTAATTTTTGCAATTCGCAAAGAAGATGGGCATTGAATCCTCTACCAAGGGTTACTCGTGATTGTACAAAATTGTTGGCCATTGATTTGTTTCATTAATGCAATTTATATAATTGAGCTAATTTTTTTTATTGTGTTTTTATTTTAGGCACTCGGCGAAAATGCATATGACCATCACACAGCCATTTATTACTTACTGGTAGACCGACTAAAACACCATAGATCAAGCTACCCGCTTCAACCAGAATACGAAACGAAGCTACGGCGCCCGAGTGGCATTGCTGAGGCGGCAGTGGTCAGGGCTAACTTAGAGCTTGATCACGAGATGAATGAAAAGAGGCTCATTCAAAGAGTGTGCACGGTACAGCCCAGCAGACCTTATCTACATCTGCAGTATGCAATTAATGAACTACACGAGAGGATTCCAACCCCGCCTGAAATTAGGCGTGAAATCGCTGACGAGTGTGTACGGGAAATGTCCCCTGTGCGAGAAATGGGGCCAATTCCGCGGTTTGCGTCTCCTAGGCAAATGATTGGACCACTATCCATTGAGAGCTGTATTTCAACAGGTGAAATAATAAAACTACCGAGGATGGAAAGCGATGAAGAGGAAGATTTTGAAGTAAAGGCAGCTTTAGGCTCAACATCTAGTGAAATCGAGAAACCCAAAGTTCGACGTCACACTGTTCATGCGGCGCCCAAAGGGCGAATCGAGGCACCCTCGGGACATCCACTTCTCAGAAGCCAAGCTTCTACAGGCGGCATCCCACCAGGGGCATCAGCATTCAGCTTCAATCCTGCTTTTATGGTGTCTACATGTTCTATTCGTACCCAAGGAGCACCAACAATGAACTATTCGACCGGCTCAGGTCCGCATTTGCATCAGTTACAACGACATGACTGCCCCGCTCAGTATCATCAGCCTCATCACCCATCACTTGCACGAAGAGCGTCTGATGGAAATGCAGTCATACCTCTATTCCAACATACTAGAGAGAATACCACACTCAGGAGAATACGACAGCTTCAGCAAGAACATCTAAAGTTACAGGAACAATATCAAAAATCATTATCACCTTCAGAGCTGAGTGAACAGCAGGCTCTGCATGCGGACTATAAACAGAGATATAACCAAATGCGCAAAGAACTTCAAAGACAATACGAGAGATTGATGTCGGATAATGAGCAACAAGATGCTCAAGAAACGCGAATGCAACAGATACGTGGAGTACCTGAAATATCGGTATCGGATAGCACGCCCCCCTACCCCTCTGACCAACAGTTAGTACCCCACTACCCACTGCTACATCAATTCCAACAACTCCAAATTGACAATAGTACTAGTTTAAGGATTGTAAATCCGTTACGAAAAATGCCTTATCTGAAGCAGAATCCTCATAAGCAGGTTTGCAGGACATCTTCTTATAAAAAGGCTCAGATGTGTACTTTGCTGCCGCCGTTCGAGGGTGAATTGTCGAACTTTATCGAACCAAATTTACAGCAACCGGCAAACCAAGAGCGTGAAATAGGTGCCAACACCACGCAGGAGGCGCACTCAGTCGTAGCTCATTAAAATAATTATTCCGATTTTCTCATGATAAACATAGATATATATATAGTGTAACATGGAGTCATTCTACAATCAAATTCATGAATTGAAGTAAAGCTTACGTGATAAAGTATTCAAATACTTGTTGGTTTGTCTTGTAATACTGACCTCCCTTTCATTGATAGACTGAATTACGGTCAAAGCAGAACTACGGCTGCTCTCTCTACAAATGTGACATTCATTTACGCCGGTACAACTCGTGGATATGCGAACCATATATAGAAACGCATGCGTAGAAATCAATGAGAACAGGTATCCCAAACACGAGTCTTGAGCTGATGCTAGAGACGCGAAGAACAAACTGAGAAATTCCGAGTTAATTCACGCAATTGACCGTTTTGCCGCTAGATTACAAGTGATATTACATGCAATGTGATTGGTGGATAGACGGCAAAAGTTCGGACAAATACCAAATGTCCGAACTTTCACTGTCCAATCCACCAA